>SOZI01000019.1:0-161854 GCA_006352295.1 Rhodotorula diobovata | reverse complement strand
CCCCCCACCCCACCTCGCCGACCTCTCCCTTATCCCCCAGCTCGACTCGTTAGACGATGCAGGTCCACGAACAGTACCGCCTCTACACGGGCACAGACCACTACACTTTGGTCGCACCCTCCCCCGACCACCCTCAGACCCTCACCATCTCGAGGGCCACCTCTCACCTCTCGCTCCAGCGTACGCCCCTCACTCTCCCTCTACTCCCACCTAGACTGACCATGTGAACCCACCCCCTCGACACAGCCGGCGCACACCCACCCGCCCGCGCAGAGAGCGACCTCCCCTGCCACGGCCTCTTTGGCCTCATCTCGCTCGCCCACTCGGACTACCTCATCGTCGTCACCAAGCGCGCAAAAGTCACCACCGTCCTCGACACCCCGATCTACACCGCCACCGACTTTGGCGTCTACCCGCTCGAGCGCAAGTCGACCGCCGACCTCCTCAGCCTCCCCGATGAGGCCTACCTCCTCGGCCTCGTCAAGGCCCACCTCTACAGCGCCCCTTTCTACTTCTCGTACGGCGGCTACAACGTCACGACGAGGCTCCAGGCCCAGCCCGACGCCCCGAACGGGGACAGGCCCCTGTGGGAGACGGCAGACGACCGCTTCTTCTGGAACCGCTACCTCCAGCAGCGCCTCATCGACGCCACGACCGGGCCGGGCGACGAAGACGTGCGTCCTCTCTGGGCTCTCGTTCTGCTGCCCGCGCTGAGCTCTGCCCATGATGCTCCCCCCACACGCAGTACAGCCGCTTCATCCTCCCCGTCCTCTTTGGCTGTGCGTCTCGCTGCCCTCTCTCTCTACAGCGTCCCCTTCATCGAGCTCCGTCACTGACCATCGTCACTCTCTGCACCTCTCTCCACCCCTCGACCCGTCTCAGTCCTCGAATTCAAGCCCACGTCGCTCAACGGCCGCCCGCTCACCTTTGGCCTCATCTCGCGCCGCAACCGCTTCCGCGCCGGGACGCGCTACTTCTCCCGCGGCATCGACGAGCACGGCAACGTGTCCAACTTCAACGAGACCGAGCAGCTCGTCCTCCTGGACAACGCCGCGGTGGGAGCGGGAGCGGGGGGGAGGGAGGGAGGAGGGGGAGGCGTCAGGGGCGAGGTGAGGTTCTCGTTTGTGCAGACGAGGGGGAGCGTCCCGGTTTACTGGGCCGAGATCAACAACCTGAGGTACAAGCCCGACCTCAAGATCCTCGACCTCGCGTCGACGGTGCGCAACTCGCTCTCTCCGCCTCTTCTCACAGGCGCACTCTCCTGACTGACTCCCCCCGCACACACCCGCACCGCCGCGCAGGCAGAGTCCCTCTCGCGCCACTTCACGCAGCAGATCTCGCTCTACGGCCCGCAGTACCTCGTCAACCTGGTCAACAGCAGTGGGTACGAGCGCCCCGTCAAGGAGGCGTACGAGCGCGCCCTCGACGCGCTCGGGAACCCGGACGTGCGGTACACGTACTTTGACTTCCACAAGGAGTGCCGCGGACTGAGGTTTGACCGCGTCGGGGTCCTCATTGATGGGTTGCATGACGAGCTCGTCGAGCAGGGGTGCGCTGCGTCTCTCTCCACTCTCTCTCTCGCTACTCTCGCTCGTGTTTCTTGCCCGGCGGGGCGGAAGGGCGCACGTCGCACGGGCACGGGGGCTGATGCGCCAGATCCGCGGACGCGCCGCAGGTACTACTACCACGACACGACGGCGTCGGGCCCGCAGGCGCAGCGCAGGCAGACGTCGGTCGTGCGCACCAACTGCATGGACTGGTGCGTCGTCCCGTCCCGTCTTTTCCTTGCTTCCGACTCGGACTCTGTCCCCTCTCTCCGCCCCTGACCCTTCGTCGCTCGTGCTCCCTTTCTCCCTCCCTCCCTGTCTCTCCCTCGCTCGTTCGCTCGCTCGCTCGGTCCCCCCGCGCCAACCGGACGCCCGACACCCCAGCCTCGACCGCACCAACGTGGTCCAGTCGGCGCTCGCCAAGTGGGTCCTCAACACGCAGCTGCGCCAGGTCGGCGTCCTCAGCGTCAAGGAGTCGGTCGAGGAGCATGCGGCCTTCTTGAGCTTGTTCAGGAACGGTGCGCTTTTTGGGCCCTGGTCCCTGGTCCCTCTCTCTCTCTCTCTCGCTCGCCTGTGCGACAGGGATGGAGAGCTGACTGGGCGAGGGACCGCGCGCAGTCTGGGCGGACAACGCCGACACGGTCAGCAGGGCGTACTCTGGCACGGGCGCGCTCAAGACCGACTTTACGCGGTGCGTTCCGCCGTCTCTCGTCCCTCGTCCCTCTCTCCCCTCTGCCCCCTCCCGCACGTCCATCACCGCAGCCATCGCGCGCCCTCCTCCCCCTCACGCCCCAGCTGACCCCCCACCTCCCAACCCCGGCACACAGCACGGGCAAGCGCTCCAAGGAAGGCGCCCTCCAGGACGGCATCAACTCGCTCATGCGCTACGTCAAGAACAACTTCCTCGACGGCCCGAGGCAGGACGCGTACGACCTCGTCACGGGGACGTGGGTCCCCCGCCGCGGCGGCGGGGACGCCCTCGTCGGCGCCGCCGCCGGGCAGCGCGCCAGGAGCGTCGTCGTCCGCGCCGCGCCGTGGGGGCTCGTCGGCGCCGTCGGACTGCTCGCGGTCGCGGCGTTTGCGAGCAACTTTGTCGCAGGTGCGTGGTCGTTGTGTCTCTCTCTCTTCGCACCCTCTCTGTCGTGTCGGTGTCGGTGCCAATGTCGGTGTCGAGGACTGCGCAGCTGACCCCGCGGTCACGCCCTGCGCAGAGTACCTCGCGCCGCCCACGCGCGTCGCCCTCTTTGCGCTCGTCGTCGGCGGGCTCTCGGCGCACTCGATCGCGCAGCACGGGATCGACTACGTCGCGCAGCCGCGGCTCGCGCGCAAGGCGCTCGACGAAGTGCTCGCGTACGAGGGCAAGGGGTTCGAGAGTGGGAGGCGCGGCAGGGGCGCGGCGGTCAAGGTCGAGACGGGGGGAGCTGGAGGGGCGGCGGCGGTGGGAGGGGCCAAGATGGTGAGCGTCGAGGAGAAGACCAAGAGGACTCAGGCGAGGAAGGAGAGCCATGTGCTGCCCATGTTGGCCACCCCGGTCGCGACCAAGCAGGACTAGAGGGGAGGGGGAAGGTGGGGTTTCCCTTAGTCGTGTGTGTGCCTTTCTGTATCACTGCTGTGCTGTGCCGTGTTTGGTGAGAGGAAAGAGCAAGAGAGACAAAGCGATCGGGCGCACGCGGGTCTGGAAGCTGCACCCTGGTCGCTGGACGACGACGACGCACCCAAGTCGCGCCAAGTCCCGTCAACTGCCCCTCTCTCTGCCTTGGACACACTCTGCAGGGCACCTACACACACGCTCGACCACTCGCGCCTTAGCACCCCTCGCCTTCGACGCCCACATCGAGCCATCTCATCTCCCTCTCCCTCTCTCCCCTCCCCCCTCCTTGCTCCCCACCCACCCACTCGCTCCTCCTCCACCTCCTTCCCCCCTTCCTCCCCTCCCTCGCCTCTCACTACAGCCCCACACACCGCACCAGCAAACACCAACCCAGGCCACATGGGCAACCAGTCCTCAAAGGACAAGAAGGCTCGACTCCGCGCCGGATCGGCCTCGTCGTCGCACAGCACCCCCGCCGCATCCTCGCCCGACTCGGCGCCTCATCCGGGGCACCTTGGAGGCGGCACCGGTGCGGGTGACTCGTCTGCGCAGGCGGACGCGGCAGACTATGGTGGCGGGGCTGCACCAGGAGGAGGAGGGGGAGGGGGAGGGGGAGGGAGCGGGGGCGCACCCGCGTCGGGCGCCGTCGACCTCGCGCCGAGTCGGAGCCGCTCGTCGACGACGACGACGACGGCGCTGTCTCGCACGCCGACGGCGAATCCGGGCGGAGCAGGCGCAGGAGCAGGAGCAGGGAGTTTGACGCCGAGTGGGAGCGCGAGCGCCGCAGAGCCGCTCCCGACCGGGACCATCCTCAGCAACCCGATGACGCCCGTGGGCGGGAGCGCCGCGACGACGCCGACGACGGGGCAGCCTCCCGCACCAGGGGGAGCAGGTGGAGCGGGAGGAGGAGGAGGAGCGGGGGGAGGCGCGGGGGGAGGGGTCCCGCCCGCGGGCCTGCTGTCGACCTCGCCGACGGCGGCCCCGCGAGGAGGCGCCGGGGCGAGCGGCGCGACCCTCCTCGGCGGAACGTTCGACGTCGACGACATGATCTCGCGCCTGCTCGACGCGGGGTACAGCGGCAAGGTGACCAAGTCGGTGTGCCTCAAGAACGCAGAGATCACGGCCATCTGCCAGGCCGCGCGCGAGGTCTTCCTCTCGCAGCCGACCTTGGTCGAGCTGTCGCCGCCGGTCAAGATTGTCGGAGACGTCCACGGACAGTACAGCGACTTGATCCGCCTCTTCGAGATGTGCGGATTCCCGCCCAACGCCAACTACCTGTTCCTGGGCGACTACGTCGACCGGGGCAAGCAGAGCCTCGAGACGATCCTCCTCCTCCTGTGCTACAAGGTCAAGTACCCGGAGAACTTTTTCCTCTTGCGCGGGAACCACGAGTGCGCAAATGTGACGCGCGGTGCGTCTTCCCCCTCTCCCTCTCCTTTGGGCGAGTCCCCCCGGCCCCTCACTGACGTCTGCCCAATGCGCGCAGTGTACGGCTTCTACGACGAGTGCAAGCGGCGGTGCAACATCAAGGTGTGGAAGACGTTCATCGACGTGTTCAACTGCCTCCCCATCGCCGCCGTCGTCGCATCCAAGATCTTCTGCGTGCACGGCGGACTCTCGCCCTCGCTCTCGTCGATGGACGACATCCGCCGCATCAGCCGCCCGACCGACGTGCCCGACTACGGCCTCTTGAACGACCTGCTGTGGAGCGACCCGAGCGACACGGCGCTCGACTGGGAGGACAACGAGCGCGGCGTGAGCTACTGCTTTGGCAAGACCGTCATTGGGACGTTCCTCGCGCGGTACGACTTTGACCTCATCTGCCGCGCCCACATGGTCGTCGAGGGTGCGTCTCGTCTCTCCCTCCCGTGTCCACTCGTGCAGACGCGAGCGTGCGTGGGCCCGCTGGCGTGCCCGCGCGTCCTCCTCGCGCTGTGCGGTCTCGAAAAGAGCAGTGATGAGCTGACTCGAGATTGTGCGCGCACCCGCCGCAGACGGGTACGAGTTCTGGTGCGACCGCGCGCTCGTCACCATCTTCTCGGCACCGTGAGCTCGCTCCTTTCCTCCTCCTCGACGACGGCACCTCGCCCCCATGCTCACGCCGGCACACCTCGCGCGCACAGGAATTACTGCGGCGAGTTTGACAACTTTGGCGCCGTCATGTCGGTCTCGCTCGACCTGCTGTGCTCGTTCGAGCTCCTCAAGGTGCGCTCGTCTCGCCTCCCTCCATCTCCCGACGTGCGAGCCCGGACTGACACGGCGCACGCACCTCGCACCAGCCTCTCGACACGGCGCAGCTCAAGCGCGAGCTCGCAAAGACGCGACGGCGCTTGTCGTCGAGCGCGTCGGCCGCAGGGTCGACCTGAGTGCGCTCCCCGCGCGAAAAGTACCTCGACCCCCCCATGGACGCTGTTTGTTCCACGTGTGTGTGTGTGTGTGTGTGTGTGTGCGTGCGTGCGTGTGTCGAGACCTTGTACCACGATCGATCTGTTTGCCCCGCCTCTCTCCCTCTTTGAACCCGCCTCAATCCCTCATTTCCGTGTCTTGCCTCGCTCCCTTGCTCTTCTCCGCCCGAGTCCTGTACAGTCCCCCGCTGCAACCTTGCGCCTTACCTCTCACGCGCAACTCGACAGCGCTCCAGGGCAAAGAGAGTGAGACTGACCGAGCCCACGCACGGTGGATTGCACCGCCTCCCTCGTCGTCGTCGGCCGCCGTCCCGGCCGCGTCTCTCCCTCCTCGCTCCCTCCTCCTCCCCCCACCACCCACACCAGCCGAGGCGAGATGGACCCCAATCCCGACTTTGTCCTCGTCTTCTCGCTCGACCCGCACTACAACTCGCCCGTGCGCGGCCTCCCGACCGACAAGGGCGTCAAGGCCAAGCGCAGTGAGCAACTGCGCGACGAGCATTCGAAGCTGGTTGACCGCCTCGAGGGGGCAGGGTTCGCCGTCCAGGGGCGCAAGGGCGCACAGGGGACCAACACGCTCCTCCTCTTTGTCAAGCTCGACGAGCACCGCGTCCGCCAGGAGGCGACGAGGGAGAGGTGCGTTCCGCCGTTTGCCCCGTCGATCATGACGTCGTCCCGCAGCTCGCCTGCTCTCTCTCTCTCCTCGCTCGTGTGGTGCAGTCGAGCTGACAGACAGGGTCATGTCATGCCATGCGTGGTGCACTCGCAGGATGAGCGACTGGCTGCACGGACTCGCGAGCCCAAAGCCGTCCCCGCGCGAGCCGAGGGACTTTGCCGCCGAGCCCGTCGAGGAGAGCGAGCGCCTCCGCCTCGTCTACTCTGTCCTGACGGGCCCGACGACCCGGTCTGGCGCCGCGTCGATCCGCTCGAGCGCCTCGACGGGCCTGACGTGCGGCCTCCCGCTCGCGACCCAGCTCCCGCCGAGCCCGGCCAACAAGGTCGAGTTCCCGCACCTGGTCGACCTCTTCCCGCCGCACAACCCGGCGTCCAACAAGCTGTGGCTCAAGAGATGGGCCTCGGTGCCGACCAACTCGCCCACAGCGACGGGGAGCCGCAACCCGCTCGACATGCTCACAATCCCGCAGTCCGAGTTGGACGACCTCAAGGCCCACCTCGGCGAGCGCGTCGCCATGTACTTTGCGTTCCTCTCGTTCTACTTCAGGTCGCTCCTCTTCCCCTCGTGCCTCGGCCTCTTCTTCTGGGTCCTCGGCCTCCCCTTCCACCCCCTCCTCGCACTCGGCCTCGTCGGCTGGTCCGTCCTCTTCGTCGAGTCGTGGCGCCTCCGCGAACGCGCCATCTCGGTCCAGTGGGGCACGTACGGCCTCGACCGCGTCGAGCAGACCCGCCCCGGGTTCAAGGGCGAGGGGCGCACCGTCGACCCCGTCACGGGCGTCGAAAAGGAGCTGTGGAGCTTCAGGCGCACCTTGACGAGGGCCCTCGCGGGCGTGCCAGCCTTCTTCGTGTTCGTCGGGTTCCTCGGAGCCGTCATCTCGTCCATCTACGTCGTCGAGACGCTCCTCGGCGAGGTCTACGACGGGCCGGGCAAAAAATTCCTCGTGCGCTCCTTCTCCTCTCTCCTCTTCACGGTCCCTCTCTTTGGGAGCTCGACGACCTGACCCCTTTCACACGTGTTGGCCGACATCCACGCGCGCAGACCCTCATCCCGACCGTCCTCTTCGTCACGCTCGTCCCGCAAGTGAGGGCGCTGTGGGAGTACGCGGCGGGCAAGCTCACCAACTTTGAGAACCACCCGCGCCAGCGCGACCACGAGGCGAGCCTCGCCATCAAGACGTTCGCGCTCAACTTTGTCGCCGCGTACGGCAACTTGCTCCTGACGAGCTACGTCTACGTGCGTCCACTCGCGCTCTCGAGGCTGGTCCCCGAGGGCTCTCCAGCGCCGAGGACGAGTCACTGACATCTATCTTGTCACAGATTCCGTTCGGCTCCTTCCTCGTGCCGCACATCCTGGGCCGCCTCCCCTCGCGCCACGCCGCGGCGCTCAGCAAGTCGACCTCGTCGTCGCTCCAGTCCGGCTCGTTCAGCATCAACGCCTCCAAGCTTCACACGCAGCTCGTCGCCTACTCGTTGACGGCCCAGATCACGGGCGCCTTTGTCGAGGTCGGCGTGCCGTACCTCAAGGCCAAGCTGCTCCCCAAGGTGCAGGAGAAGCTCCACCACACCCCTTCGGAGAGCGAGAAGAAGGAACACGAGCAGTCGATCGAGGAGCACGAGGACGAGAAGGACTTCCTCAAGCGCATCCGGGAGGAGCAGCTCATGCCGACGTGCGTCCACCCCTCGCCAAGCATGAGTCGTTGTTTGACATGGTCTGACTTCCTCGTCGCGCCCGCCCCCCAGCGCCGTCATCTTTGGCGAGTACGCCGAGATGGCGCAGCAGCTCGGTTACCTCGTCCTGTTTGGCGTCGTGTGGCCCGTCGCCCCGATCTGGAGCCTCATCAACAACTTTGTGCGCCTGCGCCGCCCTCCTTTGCCTAATCAGACTCGGCACACTGACCTGGTGACGTGCTCGTACAGTTCGAGATCCGCTCGGACGCGTTCAAGATCACGAGCCAGGCGAGGAGGCCCATCCCGACGCGCGAGGCGAGCATTGGACCGTGGCTCGAGGTGCTCGTGCGTGCTACTCTCGCACCCGCTTCAATTACTGCTATAAGCTGACGAGGGGTGCGCGGAATGCAGGGCTTCATCTCGTACTTTGGCGCCCTGACGGCCTCGTCGCTCGTCTACTTGTACCAGCCGCAGGCGACCCTCCCTGGCACGGCAGCACACTACCTCTCCAACCTGACGCACCACAACGTGACGCTCCCCGCCGACGGCTCAGTCCCCTTCTACACGACGCGCCTCTCCGTCGCCCAGTCGGCGTCGCTCCCTCCCCGTTCGGACGCTCCCCCTCTCATGGGCGCCCTCCCCCCCGCGAACGGCTCCTTCGTCGCCCTCGACGCCATCAAGTCGACCCTCCTCACCGCAGCAGTCGTCGCCCTCGCGTCCTCGCACGCGTACCTCGTCGTCCGCGCCCTCGCGAGGTGGCTCCTCGCGCGCCTCGCGTGGGACGGCAGCGTCGCGTCCGACCTCGTCCGCCGACGCGAGCTCGAGCTCAAGCGCGCGTGGATGGACGAGCACGGTTTGCGCCTCGCCCCGAACGAGATGGCGCGGCGCGCGCTCGGGTGGGCGGGGGAGGACCCGGACGAGGAGGCCAAGCGCGAGGGAGAGGGGTACAAGGTGGGCGCGGTGGGTGACCCGGCGGACGCGGCGGCGAACATCGAGGGCCTGCCCGAGTTCTGGAGGCGCGACGAGAACGGCCAGGGGCTTGTTCAGGCTGTGGGCAAGACGGAGTGAGCGGCACCCGCCGACCCGGGTGGGGTGGCCGCACAGACAAGGACGAGTCAGTGCTTTCGTTTTTACGTTCTCTCTTTCCACTTCTCTCTCTCTTTCGCTCGTACATGCATTCCCGTTTCCTGTCCTCTTCTTTCTGAGCTGAGGCGAACGAGGCAAGCGGGGGGAGCTCTTGCGAAGGTCGTCTTGCGCGTCCCTCGACAAGAGGCGTGGCCGCGTGTGCCTCGCGGAAGCATATGCATTTGCTCAAGAGTGGGCAGGACCGTTGCATACAGGACATCGGAGCGGGGACTGTCCACGAGACGGGACGAAGCGAGGCATCAAGCCAGAGTCGACCGCGTTAGAATCGCGCCTGCCACTCGGCCCTCGTCGTGCCGTAATGCTTGCGCGCGTAGTAGTCTGAGATCTGAGGTGTCGAGCGGGTGAGCGAGTGCATCCCCTGGTGCGGTCAAAGAGGCGTCAGCGCAGCTTGAGGCATCGGGACGTCGACATGGCTCGAGTCCTAACATACCGAAGTGCTCGCCCAGGGGCCTGGCTGCGGCGGCAGAAGCTGCTGCTGCCGCAATGAGCGCGGGTGGGTCGGCTGTCGGGACCGGATGAAGCCCCGGTCGAACTGTGGCAGGTGTCGCCGGAGAGCCGCGGAGTCAGTCACGGCCAGGTAGGTGGTCACGAGAGACCGGGCGCGCTCACAGCACCGCCTGAAAGGGTGGAATCGGGATCCTCCTCCGCCGGATGGGCCTGCTCTTGTGGAAGGGGGTCAGGGAGGCGGTTCCTGCGTGAAGGCTCGAGGCGAAAGGGGCACGAACCGGGCCGCTGCTCGCGTCAAAGTTGTCCCACTCGGGGACGGGAGGCTCGAAGGTGAAGAGGTCGATGACCTGTGAGCATTCCCGGGTGGAGCGTCCAAGTCAGCCTGAATCGGGGCGTGAGGAGGCGAGACACGCAGAGAAGGTGACCGAGCGACGCACGACTTGCTGGGCGTCGGGCAGGCCGCGCCTGAGGTGGAGCCGGTGACATGCTGCGTACACCCTCGCGCGGGCGCGCATGACGACAAGGTGCTGCAGCTCGGGGCCCTGCTGCACGAAGTGGCGGAAGAACGAGGCGTCCCGCGACCACGACAGCATGGCGTGGTTGATCACCCTGCTCTGCTCCAGCTTGGTGTCGTGCTCGGCCGCGTTGAGCTTGTTCTCCGGCGAGTACAGCTGATCGAGCATGACGAGTAGGCGGCACAAGACCTCGTAGCGGCGTTGCGCCGGCTGCGCGTGGATGTGCGCCAGCAGGAGGAGCTTGTCGACAGGCCACTGTAAGCGTAAGAGTATAGGTGTGAGCGCCTGGCCGAGAAGGGAGATGTTTGTTCAAGCTGGGCGCAGGTGATGGCCTCACCATGAGGCTCTCGAGCGTCACCCGATCCTCCTCGGGGTCGCGCATCCTCCTGTCGACGTACAGGAGCCTCTTGCGAATGAGGTTGGTCGCGTGGTAGCCCACGTGGACGAGCTTGACGACGTTGAGAGCCGCCGGGCCGACCAGAAGGCTGCGCCGCCAGGATTGCGGGAAGCTCGCCTCGTCCGGAGGTGACGGGCTGCTGAACCGGGTGACGTACTCGTTCGAGGCGAGCTTGACCAAGCTCTCGATGTAGTCATAGAAGGACGAGGGCAAGGGTGCCTGGAAAGGACATGGACCGTCAGCGCGCGTGACCTGACGAGCCACAACATCGAGCGCTCGGCAGCGCACTTCGCGGGGCCAGCCTACGCTGCTTAGGCTGACCATGTGCTTGACTGCGTCGGCCGAGACCTGTTGCCGGCATGAAGGAGTCAGGTCTGTCGAGCGGCCGAGGCGGACAGAGAGGGAGGGCTTGCTCACCTGGCGGGCGTCAAACTCGCCAGAGCAGAACGCCTGGCAGACCTGGCCGAGCAGGGCGTCGACGACCTGTTCACGGTCCAAGGGCACCAGGCTGGGCCACATACCGGCAAGCGTCGTTCTCGACGCGTGCACCCACCGCAACGCATTCTCGACGTGGTCCTCGTGGCTCCGTCCGTGAGCAGCTGGCTCGCTGAAGCTACCGAGCCAGCCATACATCTCGTGAGTCCAGCTGAGCAAGGTGTCGCGCTCGTTCATCTCGGCTCAGCGTAAAGGCCCCGACCGAGGCGGGAAGGGGAGGAGAGCAGAATGACCGCCCGAGCCAAAAGGGCGTCGCTCTCTTCGGAACGTCCGCGGCGCCACGTCCAGGAGCTCGTGTCTCGGTGCTCGGGGCCACGGAAACTGCGCCGAGAGGAGGCGGCGCGGGACCAGGAGGAGACGTCCGCACGTCAACGTCCCATCTTTGACATGGAGCAGAGGAAGCGCAGGCGGCAGATCCGAGTGCGTCCGTCGGTCGAGAAGCTGTGCGCCTTGGTCCAGACGTTACGGTGCTCGTTTGAGGTAGGCTCTGCTACGGCGAGAAGGAGAGAGGTGGAGGCAGGCTCCGCGCGAGGTTGAGTGGGGGGCCGTCAGGGGGAAGGCCTCTCTCGAGCCTAATCGTCAGACTCGCACTCACTCTGCTCTCGCGCACACCGCTCAAGCGATGCCGCCCAAGGCGCAATGCCCTTTCTGCACCAAGCAGTACCCCATCGGCCGCGCCCTGTCCCGGCACATCTCGTGGGCGCACCCCTGGACCCGCGCCACGCCTGTCAATCAACGGGGTCCTCCCGCCGCGCCAGCGCCGGTCCTTCCGTCCCTCGCCGGCTTTGTGCCTTCGACGAGCAGGTCCGCGCCCAAGCCGCCACCACGCACGGCGCGCGCACAGCAGCAGGCGGGCGACGAGCCGCAGGGTGCGGCAGAGGCGGGACCCGGGCCCAGGACGGCGGCAGCGCGCGCGGCCGCTGCAGCAGTCGGCGCGCAGGACGAGCACGGCACCGCGGTTGCCAACGCCAAGCTCAAGCGCAAGTCCGAGGGCGGCGGGCGAGGACCGAAGGGCATGAAGAAGGCGCGTCTCGGCTCGGACGGCGTCCTCATCGGCAAGGCCGTCGCCAATGAGTCGCAGCAGCTGTACGGCTCGGCCAAGAAGGTCGTCGCGAGCGTCAACCCCTGTGTGTCCTCGCTCTCTCGGACTCTGCTTCGTCTAGAGCGCTCGAGGCGACCCATCACTGACCTCGCTGCGCGCTCGCAGTCTTCCACATGCACGATGACGTGTTCAACTATCGCCCGTCGCCGACGCACAAGGACGAGCTCCAGCTCGTCACCGAGTACGAGATAGCTCCTGCGCCGGGCTCCGACGACACGCCGACCGTCGTCCGCATCCCGTCGGGCGACGACCTCGACAGCTTGGACGACTACCTCGACGAGTACCGCCTCGTCCCCGACTCGGATGACGAGGATGCCGCCGACGACGAAACGGCCAAGCTCACCGCCCAGTTTTACAAGTTCGTCGGCCTGCGCGACCGCTTCGAGAAGGTGTTCACGTGCGTCCCGCCGCCGACAAACACGCGCCTTCTCGTGCGGGAGGTGAGGGAAGCTGTGCGTCTCCCTTTCTCTCCCTCTCTCTTTCTCTCATCGCGCTCGGTCAAGCTCGCGGCCCTTGACTGACCCCTCCCCCTCGTTGTCGTCGACAGCTCGGCCGTCACTGCGGGACGTTCCGAGGCGAGTTCGTCAAGAAGGCCAAGGAGTACAAGAGCCTCATCTTCGAGGGCTACACGTTCCTCGGCAACTCGAAGCGCACCCGCACGTTCCTCATGGACGGCCTTCTCTCGTACCCGTGCGTCGCTCGTCCCTCCTCTGCGCGAGGCGCACGTACTCACTCTCGAGCTCACACAGGCCGACCGGCAAGCCCGACGAGCTCAGCGAGCAGGGCAAGGTCATGTTTGACGGCGCCGTCTTCCGTGTGCGTGCTCGCCGCTCTCTCTCTCTCGTCGACCGTGACCGACAATCCGCTCGACCCGCAGTTCCTCAAGCTCGTGCTCTTCATGCGGCAGAACTTCTACAAGTCGCCGACCAGCTACAAGAGCCTGGGCCGGGCGAACGCGACCCTCGGCGGCATCAAGGAGATTACGGTCGAGATGCTCGCCGCCGCCATCGTCGCGGTGCATCTCCCCTCTTCCTCCTCTGAGTCGTCGTCCGTGTCGCCCGGCGTCTCGACCTGACACACACACTCTCTTCCTCTTCCCGTCGTCGCGCAGCTGCACTGCTCGCTCAACGAGCCGACCTGGCCCAAGCCTGGCACGGCCAAGTTCAACAACGGCGGCGTCGTCGTGCCGGACGGCAAGGCGCTCGACTTCGAGGAGGGGCGGTACGGCCTCTAATTCAACGGCCTCGTGTCGGTGTACCAGGACAAGTTCGGGCCGGGCAAGGCGGGCCACTCGCGCTTGGCCGAGTGCGTCTCCCCCTTTCGCTTTCTCCTCTTCCCCTCCTCGTCTGCCTCTCCCCCCCCCCCTCTCTCTCTCTCTTGCACGATGCCGACGTCACGCGACGAACGGCCGACCTGACCCTTGCCGTCGTCGCACCGCGCAGGCTCAATGCCAAGCTCTTCCCGCCCGAGGGCGGTCGCGGCGGCCGCAACGCGTCGGGCTACTCGGACGACGAGTATGACGACGGCGGCCTTGGGGCACAGCTCGAGGCGATGTACGGCTAGTAGGTGCGCCCACTACCCTGTCTGCGTCGTCATCGTCGTGGTCGTCGTCGTCGCGCGCGCCTGCGAGGACTGACTCGGCCTCGTGCCCTTCTCCCCTGCCGCCTCTCGCAATGGACACGGCCGACGAGCGACGACGGTGAGCCAAGGTGCGTCGCTCTGTCCCTCTTCTGGTCGCTGTGGGCGCAGAGCGCGAGCACAACTGACTCGAGGTCCGCGCGCAGGAGGCGGCGGTTGAGAAGGCTTGGACGAGCAGCACGGTGCGTCGGACTGCCTCTCGCTGTACTCTCTCTCACTTGACCTCGACTGACTCGACCTCGCCGCACTCGCCGTCCGCAGCTTTTACCTGTACAGATCGAGGGCGACGAGCGCGAGCAGCCGAGGTGCGCCCGCCTTCCTCTCCTTCTCTCTCTGTCTCTCGCCGAGGGCCCTCACTGACCGTGTCACCCCTTCCACCCCTGCTCCCTCGTGCGCAGCAGAACCGGCGACGAGGCGCGAGGAGCGCGAGGCGAGGGCCCGAGCGGGAGCGGGAGCGGGCGCCGAGCAGGAGGAGCGTGAACGCCGGGCCGGCTGAGGGCACACGGCTGCGAGAGCTTGTCGGGGGCTCAATGGACACTTTCTCTCTCTACTGCGCGCAACGGCGAGGCGAGGAGAGCGCGAGCGAGCCGGGAAAGCGCGACCCGCGACAGTCGCCCGGCGCTGCCTGGCTGGGCGCAGCCTCGTCCGACCGAGCCTGGCGAGCGAGCGCGAGCCTGACGAGCAAAGCCGACGCTTAACAGGCCAAGCGAGGGCGGCCGAGCGTGGCCAGGCAAACCTCGCCCGGCCAGGCAGAGCCGCGCTTTCTCCGCAATCCTTGCCACCGGTCACAAAGCGCGGGTCCTTTCCTTATGCTCCCTGTGACCGACGGACTGACGCTGGCAGCGGACTGCACGCGTCCTGGTCGCCGAGCCCTGCAGGTTCCTCGTCGAGCTCGAGGCCGCTCGCTTTTTCGGAAAAGGCACGTGCGTTGCTGTTTGGTTCGGGCCGTTCTCTCGAGATGCCCAGGGCGGAGATCGCCGAGACTCGACGAACAGGGTGTTAGCGGCGCAGCAGAGCCAAAGTCAAGTCGGCGTGCGGCAGACCAGGGGCGGCAGGCCAGCGAGGGGTGTGCGCAGCGCCGGCAGGAGGGATCGGGCGCAAGAGCGGCGCCGGCGTGTCTTCGCGTGCTAGCTCAGGCGGAAAAGAGGACGGACAATAACGAGCAGCTTGAGTCGCGCTCGGCGCCACCCTTTCCTTTCGGAAGTGGCCTTTCCTCTCCTCTCGTCGTGTCTTTGGCCCTTCGCTCGCGACTCCCTTTTGCCCCGAGCCGCTGCAATAAGACAGCAACCGTGTCACTCTGTCCTTAACATGCTTCCCATGCACGAGAGTGACCAACAAGCCTTGCAAAAGCGAGAAGCGAAGCGACCACGCGCATGTCCGACCCCCCCCCCCCGGCCTTCCGTCGTCGCTCCGGAGCTGTTGCACACGCGCAGCACATTGGGCCGGCCATGATCTGACTCTCTCGTGCGACAACCTGGCCAGAACGACGACCAGCCGGCGCGGTGCTCGCTCGTCTTCCTCTCACAGACTGGAGGGGGCCTGACCGCGCTATGACCTCGCCCTGCGCACCTGCGCTCAGCACTCGCTCGCGAGGTGTGCCCAACCCTCCCCCTTGGGCCACCCTGTGCTGTAATCACAACGGCATGCAAAAAGGAGACCTGTCGCTCCATCCACCCGGTCAGGGAGGGCGGCAAAAGATGTGACGTCTGTGGGATTCGAACCCACGCCCTTTCGGATTAGCGAACACATGCTAGAAGCTGTGAACCTGAAGCTAACGCCTTAGACCACTCGGCCAAAACGCCTCTTGATGGAAGAGGGCAACGGTTATTGCGTACAGAATAAACTTAAAGTGGTTCCTCGGCACAATCCAAATTACGACCGGCCGCTCCGCCCTGTATGCGCTCAGCAGTAGCGCAAGACTGACAGGCACACGGCCGAGCACCACCCGGCGAGGCAAGCGGCCCCTCTCCAGCAACAGCCCAGCGATCCTCGCACCAGCTGCGCGTCTACGGCTGAGCAGTCTTTCCTCGCCTCCAGAGTTGCGCTGCCGTGTCGCTGTGCACTCGACGTGTGCGGCGGGCAGTCAAAGTGACAGCCCAAGGCGTGGCTGCGAGCCTAGCGCTCCTCCGCCTGCAGGCGAGAACACGCCGGTTGCATGAGCAGTCTACCCTCAGCGCTCGAACGTGGCTCAGGAGGTTCGATAGCTGGCTGGGGTCGGACGCACAGCCCGGTCGACGGCGATTCGGCCCATGTACAGCAGAAACAGTGCCGCCCAGCGCGGGCAGTCCTGGCCAGCAACGCAGAGTCAAGGCGCGACCCCGACACCGAATTCACGTTTGGGCAGCTCTGTGCCGTGCGGTACCGTCAAGAAGGGTACGAATATCACCAACGAGCGAATCCATGACCGGTGGAGGGAGAGGCAAGCAGAAATTGAATGATGAGGACGAGATCATGAGCCTTCCTCAGTTGCGGCGCCCAGAGCACAAGGATGCGTCGAAATGGCGCCAATACCCTTTTGGCCCACGACGGCGCCCAAGCGACTGCGCACAGGCGTCAAGAGCGCTGCGTCAGGAAGAGGTGGGGGGGAGAGGGGCGAAGAGCCGCAGCACGAAGACCGGCTCCTCCATCTCGACATACACCCTAGCGAGCTTCCTGGACGACGCCAGCTCACCAGAACAACCCTGACAAGCCACCACTAGCCACCCAAGCCGCGCTCAGCTTTCGCCTTGCTCTGCCGACCTCGGACCCCGCCTTCGGCCAACTCTAGCAGGGCACCGCTGCGATGGAGGATCCCGGCGAGGTGCAGGAGCGCGAGATAGAGGTGCTGCAAGGTATGTCATGCGCGCCAATGGCTCTTGAATTCCTGCGGTGCGCTCAAGCGGGATTCGTCGCGCTGACCCCTCCTGTCCGAACAGCAATCTACGGCGAGGAGTTCCAGAAGGCAGAGAGTCGTACTGCATGGAAGGTGCGTACTTTATGATATGTGTCGCGACGACGTCCCCTGACAGTTCGAACGGGCAGACGGTCAACGCCGCACACGAATTCCGAGTCTGCATACGGCCCGTCGAGGAGGAGCTCAAAGATAAGGTGCAGGTTTGGATCCGTTTCAAGTTCGTACCTCTCTCCTTACCATGCGCAGGACGCACCTGACGAAACCGCGCAGGCTCCCCCAGCGGTACCCGAAAGTCGCGCCGACCATGACCCTCGAGGAGGGCAAAGGACTGTCTGCGCAGCACCTGTCGCACCTTGTGCGTCTCGTCCCGCTGTTTGCACGCAAAGGCTGGGCCTTGCTGACCAGATGCACGATCAGCTTTCGACGCTGCAGCGCGCAGCGTCGTCTCGCCTCGGCGACGAGATGATCTTCGACCTCTGTTCGCAGGCTGCGGCCTACATCACGGAGCGACACGTGGACTCGGTCCGCGGCGTTCAACCGAGTCTCGAAGATCAACGCCGAAAACGTGGCGAGGAGCAGGCCAAGGTGCGCTCTGGTCGCCTGCCGCTTTCCGAACGTCGGCGTGCGAGAGTCCTGACCCGTACAGCGACACAGGCCACGCAAGAAGCTCAACGACGCGCCGACACGCTCAAGGAGCAACAAGAAGCAGAAGAGGCTGCCCGCCTGTCGCTCCTCATCTCGGAAGACGTGCGTCGCAAGGAGGAGGTCCGCCTCGAGCGTGAGCGACGAGAACGCGAGCTTGATCGCGAGCGCGAGACGGCGCTCTTCGAAGTCGACTCCAACGGCGAGAAGAAGGTGAAGATGCCGCTCGCGCTCTCGCGGGGCGCAGCGAAGGCCGAGGTGACGGTCCGCTTTGGCTTCCCGACGGCAGAAGGTACGCCCTCTTCGCCTCGTCGCCGGGGCTGCGAGCCTGACCGACGCGACTCTGGCAGACTGGCTCGGCCGGATCTTCTCCGCCGAGATCATTCACGATGGACAGGCGCCGCAGCCCGCGAGCGCATACGTCGTCGAGGTCCTAGCGCCGTACTTCCTCACCTCGCAGGGTGTGCTCTTGTCTCTCTGCTGGGGTCGAGCGGGTTCGAGCACTGACACACGCCATGCTCTCTTTCAGGCAAGCGCAAACTGAGCAAGATCGAGGCCGACCTCGACCGGATCCACTCGCTCCAACACCCGCACGTCCTTCCGATCACCGCCTACCGCATCGTCCGCTACTCGCCCTCCTTCTTCCCGCCCAACCCTCAGGCACAACGAGCCATCCGCTCCGGCGAGGGCTGGACCGTCCTAATTGCCGCGCCTCCACTGCCTGCGCCATCGCTCCAGCGTCTCCTTGGCACCGTCGGCGAGCTGCGACCCGATCGCGCCCTCGCCTACTTCACCCAGCTCGTCTCCGCCGTCGAGTACCTCCACACGCACAACGTCGTGCACCGTGCCATCAAGCCCAAAGCCGTCTTTGTGACGAGCGGGTCGGGCAGCGACGCGGGTGGGGGGGTCCAGCTCTCCGGCGCAGGTTGGTACCGCCGACTCATCGACCTGAACAAGGCCGAACCATGGGTTGTGCAGCCAGCCGAGGAAGACTTGCCTGAAAGCTGGTGCGGACAGTTCGCTCGCCTACCAAGAACTCGAGCTGACTGAGGTTGCGCACCTGCAGGACGTGCCCCGAAGCGCTCGCTGCTCCCTTCACGTACGACCGATCGCGCGACATGTACGAGCTCGGCGTCGTCCTGGCGCAGATGGTCTTCGGTCTCGACGTCGTCCGCAAGTACAACTCGCCCTCCGAGGTCATCCGCTCCAGTGCGCCCTCGCCCGACCTCCCACTCCGCACTCGTTCGCAGAGCTGATCAAGGCTCGCTCCCAGTTCCGCGCAGTGCGCCAGCCATCCTCAAGCGCGTCCTCAGCGACCTTCTGCTCACCGAGGGCAAGAAGCGCCCAAACGCATCCCGCCTGGCCGCCCAGCTCGCCGAGAGTAGCAGCAGCAGCACGCTCCACGGTCCCCTCGTCCTTTCGACCACGCCCCCGAACGCGCTGAGTGGCTGGAACCAGCTGCACAACGGGCACAAGGCGCTCACGCCCCTCGTCTCCCCGCCGCCAACTCAGCTCTCGCGCA
Organism: Rhodotorula diobovata; assembly: GCA_006352295.1. Lineage (NCBI taxonomy): Eukaryota > Fungi > Basidiomycota > Microbotryomycetes > Sporidiobolales > Sporidiobolaceae > Rhodotorula > Rhodotorula diobovata. The sequence continues at coordinate 143,171 of SOZI01000019.1, read as the reverse complement.
GCGTCGAGGGCCCCAGCGGGTTCTTCTGGCAGCCCAGGTCGTCGGTCTCGCGGTACCGCGCCGAATTCGAGGAGCTCGAGTTCCTCGGGCGTGGCGGTGGCGGCCAGGTCGTCAAGGCTCGCAACAAGCTCGACGGCCACCTGTACGCGATCAAGAAGATTCGCTTGCCGAGCGACAAGGCGAGCGAGGCTAAGATCCTGCGCGAGGTCACAATCTGGTGCGGTGGCACTCCCTTTGTTCTCTCTCGCGACCGTGTGCTGACGGGCAGTCCCGCCTCTGCAGGTCGCGCATGAACCATCCCAAGTTCGTTTCCTCTCGCGCTCCTTCTTTCGCTGCCTTGCTGATCTGTAACTCTGCAGCATCGTACGGTACCACACATCGTGGACCGAGATCGACGAGTCGTTCCCAGGCTTCGGCGGCGAGCGCACGTCGACGGCACACGGCGAAACGGGCACGACCGAGTCGCAAGTGACGACAGAGGCGTCGACCGAGGACCCTTCGGACGACTCGGACGCGACCGACAGCGTCGTCGACTTTGACGAAGACTCGGTCCCTGGTGCCGACCTCGACATGGACTTTGGCAGCGGCTCGCTCGACGACGACCTCGACTTTCTCTCGGTCGGCCACGCTCAGTCGCACAGCGTCTCGTACCCGAGCATTCACTTTGGGAACGAGGACGACCCGTCGCGCGCCGGATCGGAGGATGCGAGCCCCGTCATCTCGAAGCACGGCTTTTCAAAAAAGGGTCCGACGCAGCCGCCGACAGCGGCGACAACGCCCAAGCAGACACGCACGCTGTACATCCAGGTGCGTCCACACGCGCTGTTGCTGCCAAGCTGATTCAACTGATCGAGCACAACCCGCAGATGGAGTACGTCGAGAAGCTCACGCTGCGCGAGACGATCGAAGACGGCCTCAGCGAGGTCGACTCGTGGCGCCTCCTGGTACGTTGCTTCCCTTGCCGCTCTCCCCTCTTATAATCAAGAGCTCACGACGTCCATGTAGTTCCAGATCCTGTCTGCCATGCTCCATTTCACCTCCCTCAAGTGCGTCCGCCTGCCTGACAGCCCCCCAGCCCGTCGCTTACTGACTCTGCGGAGCGCAGCATTCTCCACCGTGACCTCAAGCCTTCCAACATCTTCATCGACGTCAAAGGCGACGTGCGCATTGGTGATTTTGGCCTGGCTGTCAACGAGGGCGGCGCCGAGCCGACCGACGCCTACCTCAGCATCGAGAGCTCGATGGACGAGTCGGACCTGACATCGGGTGCGTCGAGCCCCTGTCTCCACTCACAGAGGCACTGCTCACGCAAGACGTGCGCTGCAGGCGTCGGCACTTCGCTGTACATTGCGCCCGAGATGATGTCGCGCGGGCGGCAAGAGCGCTCGGTCAAGTACAGCAACAAGATCGACAGTGAGCCGATTTCTCTCCCGGCTCTCTCTACTGAGCAGTGACTGACGCGTTATCCCTCAGTGTACTCCCTGGGCATCGTCTTCTTCGAGATGTGGCACCCCTTCAAGACGGGCATGGAGCGCATCCAGGTGCGCTGGCCCCTCCCGCTCGCTCACGGAAGTCTACCCCCACTGACGTCCCGTTTCGTACCGCGCAGGTCTTGCATGACCTGCGCCGCCCCGAGATCGTGTTCCCGCCCACTTGGGACAAGGTCAAGCTCGCGCGGCACACCAAGATCGTCCAGGCCTGCTTGACGCACAACCCCGAGCTGCGCCCCTCCCCAAAGGACCTCCTAAGCTCCGACCTTCTCCCACCGCGCGTCGGAGACGACTCGATCGAGGAGACGATTCGCCTGCTGTCGCAGTCGGGCACGACGCACGCGCAAACGCTCATCTCGGCGCTCTTCAACCAGTCGGACGAAGACCGCATGCGCAAAGACTTCTCCTACGACTTTTACGACGGCCAGGGAGTGCGTGTATGACCCTTTCAAGCCTAGTTACGCGAAAGGCTGGCTGACCTCGGAGATACTCGCAGGCCAAAGTCGACAACGACCCCTACGCCCAGCTCGTGCACGACAAGCTCAGCCGCATTTTCCGACAGAAGGGCGCCGTACAGATGGACAGCCCGCTCCTGATGCCGCACTCGCAGATCTACGCCTCGCGCAAGCCCGTCCGGCTGCTCGACGCCGACGGCACCATCGTCTGCCTCCCGTTCCAGCTCAACATCCCGTTCTGTCCGTCTCCGCCGTCGCTCTTCTTGTAGACCTGAACAAGCGCTGACACGACGAATCTCGCAGGCCGTATGGTCGCCCGCGACACGTCTCTCACGCGCTTGAAGCGGTGGACCATCGCGCCCGTCTTCCGACCAGCAGCTGCGGGCGGGGTGCGTCGTGGCGCCCCTCTCTTCGTAACCCATTGTCGCGCTGACATCAACCGCACGCACAGCAACCTCGCGCCGTGCTCAACGCCGCGTTCGACATCGTGTCGGACGCCGTCATGCCCGCGATGGAGGCCGAGTGCATCTTCGTCACCGAGGAAATTCTCGACGCGTTCCCGCTCGCGGGCAAGCCTGCGCACCTTATCAACCACTCAAAGATCCTAGACGCCATCATCGACATCTTCCCCTCGAAGCAGCGCGAGGCTGTGTGCGAGATCCTCGTTCAGCACGGTCGCCTGCAGCGCACCTGGAGCAAGACGTCGTCCGAGCTCTTCAAGCTCATCGGCGTGACGAGGTCGATGTGTGACCTCCTCGGAGCGCTCAACAGCGTCGGTGCGTCTCCCCCACTCGGTCCGAACGTCGGGCAGCTGTTGACAAGCGTCCCTGCCCTCAGGCGACCTCGGCAAGATGCGCTCGCTTGTTCTCGCGACCGTCCCGCGCCTCAAGCACGTCGTGCAAGAAGGCTTCGACGAGTTGAGGGACATCATGTCGCTCTGTCAGCAAATGGGCGTCAAGAACATCAAGGTCGCCCCGCTCCTCGCCACCAACCACGACCTGCATCGCAACGGCACCATCTTCGAGTCGCACGTCGTGCGCGGCAAGACGCGCGATATTGTCGCCGCCGGTGGGAGGTGCGTCTCTCTGCGCATGTCTGAATGGGTCGCCCGCCCGCCATCGCCTCCCCCACTCACACTTGCCCCGCACACAGGTTCGACGACGTCGTCTCGCGCCTCGCCGCGCCCGAGGTCCGGTTCTCTGGACGCTGCCCGCACGTCGTCGGCTTCTCTCTCGCCGTCGCCAAGCTCTCGGTGGCTGCTGCCGACGCCAATGCGACGTCGGGCAAGCACGCGATGACTCGCAAGGAGGAACACCTGCGCTCGTACGGTCCGTGGGCGATCCGCCGCTGCGACGTCTACGTGTGCAGCTTCTCGCCCGGCTTGATCGACCTGCGGCTCGACATCGTCAAGGACCTCTGGCAGGCGGGTCTCAAGGCGGACCTGGTGCGTCTCCTCTGTCTCTTCGCTCGCTCGCTCGCAGTGCTGCCCCGCTCACGGCGCTCCGCTCTCCTGCAGATGTACGACGACGACTTCCTGACGCTCACGCCCGAGCAACTCGTCAGTGCATGCCGCCGCGAGGGCATCCTGTGGCTCGTCATTGTCAAACCCAGCGCAGCGGGGCGATCTGCTGCAGACGAGTCGGACATGTCGCTCAAGGTCAAGAGCGTCCTGCGCGGCGCCGAAGAGGAAGGTAAGCTTGTGCTCTATCGAGGCCGCGTCTATCGCGAGCGGAAAGTGCGCCGCAGTGCTGACCTGCCGCTGCCTGCCACAGTCCCTCGCGTCGAGTTGGCGACGTGGCTCATCAAAGAGATGCGCGAGCAGACTATCGTCGACGAGGCAGTAGGCGGGGGGAGCAACGACACCGTCGCTGACTCGTCGACGGCGCTCGTCGACCCTCCCAAGCCCAGCCGCGAGTACATCCCGCTCCTTGCCGACGACGACGTCCGGCAGAAGGGCCGCCACAACAAGCGCACCATGATCGCTCACCGAGGTGAGCTCTTCTCGTTCCGAGTCCCGCTCCTCGGTCACTCTCGCTCACCCCCTCGGTCCCGTCTGCGCTCTCAGCCGAAAAGAACATCGAGGAGGCGGCCAAGGCGGCATCCGAGGCTCCTGTCTGTGCGTTCCTCCTGACCGCTTTTCTGCACTTCGCCGACTCAGCCTGACGAGCGTGTGCTTTTCCACAGTCGCGATCGACATCGACGGGCTCGCTTTCGAGCGCATGGCCCACTCGCCCGTCTGGGTGACCAAGTGCGTCTTGTTCTGACGCTTCGACGCGTCAGGGTAGGGACTGACCTTTGGCCGCACGCTTCCTCCCGCAGCGACGACGCGTTCAAGGCCTTGTTGCACACGGCGCCGCCCGGCAAGCGCGACTACTACAACTCGATCCGCCAGGCGATTCAGAAGCATCGCCGCCAGAAGGCCATCTCGCGCTTCTGGCTCTTCAGCCTGCGAGAAGACCGCTCGGTTCTCATGAGCTTCTTTGACTCGACCCTCTCCTCGTGAAGCGCTCGCCCCGGCGCCTTCCGCTCCCCCCTCTATCACTGCTGTACCTGTCTATCCTCCGCCGTCCCCTCTCTGCTGTTCAGCCCTGTTGCAATACTAGTCGCATCACTCGCCCCGCGTCTTCCGGCATTGCTCTCTCGATGAGCAGCCCTTGGCCAGCTGCCGTCCACCAGGTGGGCCCTCGTGCCCCTCGTGAACGAAGCGCACAGCAGGCACACAGGCACAACACGATATGCACAACACGCAGTCCCCTCTACCTAGTGCACCAACCCCCCACCACCACCTTTACCCCTCCCCGTGCCCAGCATCCTCTGCTCGGCGCCCCTGAGCCCCCACGCACAGACGGCCGTCGCGCCAAAGCACGCCGCCGAGAGGACGAGCGGCACGGCGAACCCTTCGAGCGTGGCGAGGAGGGCGCCCGTCAGGAGCGGCGAGACGAGGCCTGCGAGGCGCGAGAGGGCGGCGGCGATGCCGGTGGCGGTGCCGCTGCTCGCGGGGAGAGAGTGGCGCGACGTGGAGGAGTCAGCGGAGGAGGAGGAGGAGCGAAGGGCGAAGTGGCACCGAGGGGACGACGCACCGCTTCCGAGTCGGGAAAATCTCGGGCGTGAGGCTGTAGATGACGGCGTCTGTGTCGACGAGGAGAGCTCGTCAGGTCTGCGGGCCAAGAGAGCAGGGGGAAGCGAGCGCACACATGAGAGTCGCCGCGAGCGAGACGACCATGCTACTCAGCACGACGCCCGCCCGGCTCGTGACAAAGACAAAGACGAACGTCGCGGCCGACGTGGCCAGCGTCGAGTAGGCGAGCGTCTTGGCCCGTCCGAGGGACGTCTCGACGAGGTAGGCGCCGAGGAGAGAGCCGGGGAGACCCGAGACGGTGTAGAGGACGTCTGCGTGGTGTTGTGGCTCGAGTCAGCCATGCGCGGAGAAAGACGGGAGAACGGGCGTGACGCACAATCTCGCAGGGTCTCCTCCTGTGTCGCCTCGGCCGAGGCTGAGCCCTCGTGGGCAAGCTTGGCTTCGAGGAATTTGGGCAGGAAGACGTTGAAGATCTGCGCCGCGAGGCAAGTCAGCCTCGAATCCGGCGAGAGCAGGAAGGGGGCCGAGCGGCAGCTAGAGACGCACCGTGTACCCTGCGCTCGCGAGCGTCCAGATGGCCCACACGAGCAGCGTCGTGTGCCTCCACTTTGGCTCGAGGAGGTCCTCGAGCGCTCCGACGTACTCCTCCGCGCCGCTCCTCCACCCCTTCGGCAGCCGCTCGATCCACGCCGGCCGCTTGCCGCGCTCACGCCGCACACTGGGCGGCACGTACGACGGTGGCAGCGAGAAGGCGACGAGGTCGGCTTCGTCGTCCTCGCCGAGCGAAGACGGCGAGGGCACGTCGTCCTCTGCTTGTCGGGCAGGCGGCATTTCGCCCGCGGGGTCCAGCTCCGCCTGGGCGACCGCCGCGTCCTCAGGAGACTCGGCCGCGGCACCCGCAGCGTCGACGACGTCGCTCAGGGCAAAGCTCTTGTTGTCGCCGTTGATGCGCGAAATGCGGCCGAGGATGATGACGGCGGCCGAAGGGCGGTTGGACGCGACGAGGAATTTGGGCGACTCGTGCAGGCGGAAGAAGAGCACTCGGCAGACAAACATGGCGACACTCTGTAGGGAAAGGGGAATTGTCGGCGCGTGTGCTCGGGAGAGAGCAGCAGACAGGGGGGAAGGCGCACCACCATGCCGAGCGCGCCGAGCATGTACCGCCAACCGTTGTTCTCGGCCTGGACGTCGCACTCGGGGACGTCGTCTTGACCTGCGTTGGGCGCGCACGAGAACGGAGGGAGGATGACAAGGCCGAGGATCGAGGTGAAGATGGCTCCGAGGGAGAAGCTGCGGGATGTGAGCGCCGTCAGGCGATGTTCGAGCTGGGAGCTCAGTCGAGAGAGCGCATCGCACAAGACCGAGAGCGCCGTGAGGAGGTAGTGCTTCGTCTTGGGCGTGTTCTCGAGAAATCTGCGAGGTCGATGCGACGTCAACGCACTGCACGTCGCGATGTGCCCTCACGCGAAAACGACGCACAGCGTGCCATCCGTCGGCATCGAGCCACCTACGCCTGTGCCTAGGCAGAAGAGGGCAAAGCACAGCCAGCCAAAGGTGGGCGCAAAGGCAGAGGCGGTCCCGAACACGGCCGTGAAGCAAATCGTGAGGTTAAAGGCGGGCACGCGGCCGTGCGCGTCCGAGTCTGTGGATTCCAGGATTGATCAGCAAGCGAGCATGCTGAGCGGTAGAGACTTGTCAACGCACAGCTGCCCCATCCCCACGCGCCGACCTGTCCGCTCAACCACGAACGCACCGTCAGCGAGGCGCAGAGGAGGCAGAGGAACGAGCGAGAGAAAGGGCGCACCATCATGCCGGCGAAGAGGCTGGTCGACAAGAGGCCGATCCACCTGTCCGAGACGCCCCAGTGCTCCTGTACGCGCGGGAGGATGACGGCGATGCACTGGAGCCACGCGTTGTCGGACCACCACGAGAAGCCGCACAGGACAAAGAGCTGCCACTGGTAGGTGCCCATGCCGACTTCCTCGAGAGTCGCGTCGAGTGGTGTTGGCGCGCCTCCCTCGCCGTCGCCATCGCCCTCGCCCTCCTCATCAGGTTGGAGCAGAGGTGAGGTCGGGGAGGGCGACTCGTCCTCGGTGTACTGGGCGGGGTTGGGCGCGTCCGGGTTGGCCAGTAGGGGTGTTCGCGACTTTTGCCGGAGAAACGGGTCCCTCGGCGGGTACTTTGGCGAGAGCGAGCCGACGGAGCTCATGTTCGGCACCGAGTGGGAGTGGGGAGGAGCCCGGGACGGGGGAGGGGTCAAGAAGCGTGGGCTTGGCTCTAGTCAGTCTCTGTAACCATACGACGCGTGCTGGCGGGTCGAAGAGCGTGTCGAGTCGAGTGGGAGGAGAGCGAGAGGTCTAAACGGCGGCCCACTGGCAGGTCACGTGCGTGGGCGAACATCCACACGCATGCTCGTCGTCGTGAAGTCCTTCGTCGACGCTCACGCCAAGACAGTCCTCAGCTTGCGACACAGCAGAGCCCGTCCGCAGTGCCGAGAAAGCGCAAGCTCACGCGCCGGGGCCTCTCTTCCGGCTCGAGTCGAGAAGTGCGCGCAAGGTGGCCGAGCTTACACACAATAACGCGGGCACGTCTGCCAAAGACTGTGCAGCTACAGAACGGCGCCTCGGTGCGCACGGAACGACAGAGACTCGCAGTGCGCTCCAAGCTGGACCGACTTGAGGGCGACTCGGGGCGAGGCTCGCGCGCTCAGGTGTCGCGCGCTGACTGCGCGGCGCCGAGAGGTGGGCATGAGCGCTGCTGAGGGGTTCAAGCGAGGTCGTTCCCGTGGGAAGTAAGGCCGAGTGCTGGAGCGCAGCGTCGCGAATGGATGGCGGGGTCAGCTCCGCCGTTCGCAGGAGACACGAAACGACAAGGCGCACCTGCGGGTCCTTCACGTCCGCACACAACGTCCGTACACACGGCCCTGTTACCCTCACTCGTCGTCTCCCTTGCGCATGCCCGCGCCCTGCCTCCTCTTCCTCCCCTCCTCCTTCGCGTCCGCGTTCCCGCCCAATTTGCCCTTGACCTCCTCGGCCGTCCCATGCACCTTGTCACTCACCGTCGAGCTTGCTTGCCGACGAGCTGCGCCGGGTTCGGTGTCGTGCGAGACGGACGACGTTGGAGGGGTCAGGTCGTGCGCGCCGGCGGACGAGGTCGGTCGCGAGGGCGCTGGGGGCGCTGGGGGCGTGGTGGGCATAGGGCGCGGTGAGGGACCGGGTGCGCGGCGGCTGGAGCGTTTGAAGGGTGCAGCAGAGAGAGAGAAAGAGGCCTGCGCCGCGCCACCTGCGTCGACGCCTCGCTCCGAGTCGCTTTAAAGCTTCAATGACGACGAGACTCAGCGGAGTGGAGGCCAGCAAGAGGCTGCAGGGCAGGGCGGGGGACACCGCGAGAGGAGAGCTAAAAGTAGCAGTGCCGGAGGCAGTCCTGAGCCAGCAGCGCCGGGGGCATCGGGTCTGACGGAGGCGAAGGAGCCGTGGTGCCCATACGGTGCTGCGTCTGAGCGGTCTCGCTTCTTTGTCGCAGCGCAGACATGAGCTCGAGTAAAGATGCGAGTGTGATGACAATGCAACAATAGTGACGATGATGGGATAGAACCCTGCGAAAGAATAACGAGTCCCGCGTACCGGACGACTGCGTCCCTGCCGTCCTCGATCCTCCTCTTCTCCCTCCCGCTCCCCCTGCGCCTCCGGCTCCTCCCGCTCGTGTGAGAATCCGTCCCTGTAAGTCCTCCGCAGCGTGCCCGTCCGTCACGCCAGTCCCGCCAGCTCATCCGCCTGAAGAAGCTCGCCAATCCACTGCCCGACGTCGGGCTCGCCTCCCGGCGCAAAGTCGAACAGCTTGCCGTAGCACCGGCCCCCGGGCGTGTTGTAGTGCTTGTAGGGGTCGCTCGGGCGCAGCGACTGCCCGCACCGGTAGCAGAAGTGGCTGCCGCACTTGCTGCACGTCATGTGCGAGCAGCCCTCGCTCTTGTTGACCCAGGCGGCGCACCCCGGGCACTCGGTCGCGTTGGCGTCGAGCCAGGCACGGAGAGCACGTTCCTCCTCGAAGGCGGCGACGAGGCGCTTGATGTTGGCCATGCCGTACTGCGCCTCGAGGGACTGGCGCGTCGACTCGTCGCCCTCGAGGTAGGACGAGACGATCGTCGACGATTGCGGCAGGGCGCAGGCGTTGCGAGAACCGTGCCACGAGGACTTGCAGAACTGGCAGAAGCTGAAGTTCTGCTCGGTAGAAGGGAGAGGTCAGTGACGAGCCCGTCTTCGGGCGGGGTAAAGGGACGCACGCAGGCGGGGCAGACTCGCAGCTTCTCCTCGTCCTCCGAGAGCTTCGGCACAGCGGCCTGGCAAGACTCGCGCGGGCAGAACGCGATCGACGGGTCTGCGAGGGAGAACGTCAGCCCGCTGTCGACGAGTCGAGACCGACAGCAAACGAGGAGGACGCACCACTCTCAACCCTGACCTTCTCCTTAAGCCACTCGTACCTCTTCCTCTTCTCCGCCCCACACAGCCGCTCCACCTCGTCCGCCGTCAGCCTGCCCGGCCGCTCCCCCTCCTTCTCGACCTCGCCCTTGGGCCCGACCTCCTTCTCCCACAGCGCGCGCGCCAGCACGCAGCCCTCGCTCGGGCACGCGACAGAGCGGACGAGTCCCTCGGTGATGAGGAGGGAGAAGTAGTCGTTGAGGCAGGGCGTGCAAAAGACACAGCCGCACGACGCGAGGCGGATGCAGGCGGTGCCACGGTGCGAGGAGAAGCAAAGAGGGCACTGGTGCGACGTCGTGGCGAACGTGGTGTCAGAGGCGGACGTGTTGAATGCGGACAGGGTGGTCGAGAGGGACGTGGATGATGCCGTGGGCGACTGTCGGAGGACGAGGGGGAACGAGAGGCGGAACGTGGCGGCGAACTCGGGCGAGGTCGACGAGACGACGTCCATGATGCCAAACAAGCACTCGTCGCCCGCGTATACTGCGATGTCACAGCGCGTCAGCTTCGAGCGAAAGGCAGGGGGACGAACGAGAACGGTCACGCACTGTCGTTGAGAGACTGCTCGACTGCCTTCTGTGTTTCAGCATCCAGCCACCCAGCTTCTTCGCTCAACGAGATCTGGCGGGGTCCCTCCGTCTCGGGGTAGCCCGCGGGCAGACGGACCGAGAGATGCAGTGGGGGGAGGTACCGCAGTGCGAGTCGACGAGGATTCGCCGGTGCCGACGCAGGTCGGGGCGGCGTGGCCGTAGCAGGCGCGGGCGCGACAGGCGTACTCGGTGCATGAGGAGTGAAGCGGATGCGGGGTGGGCCGGTGGAGGAGATGACGGGAGGAGGGGAGACGGGCGCTTTGTGTGGAGGTGGCGGGAGGCGGGGTGCACGGGCGGGTGCGTCGCGCTCAACGCATGCTTTTGGCTGGTTCCGGCGCGGCTGGAAAGCTGTCGCGGAGGGATCGGGGTGCGCTGGTGCACGCTCGTCCTGCTGTCGAGCTGGACGAGAGCCAGTTCCCGCTTGCGCAGCTCGCCGAGCCTCGCTCGTGGCCCCTCGACCCTTGTGCGGCGCCGCGCTGGTCCCTTCCGCCAAGTTCGCCGACTGCAGCTTGTCGGCCACGTCCTGGACGGTCGCGGCGGCAGAGGGCTTTGCCACCTCGCGATCCCACACCTCGAGCTGGATGTCGTCCTCAAACTCCACGGGCAGGACGACGCGAACCTCGACCTCGTCGTTCGGCAAAAGCTCCCACGCGACCGTGTCTGGGTAAATGGCCTGCGCGGGCAAAGCTGGTCAGCCAGGCGTCTCGCGCAACCGTGTGGGGTCGAGGCGGGTGATGAGCGGCAACGCCGAAGACGCACCTGCAGAGCAAGGAGCTCGTCCTGCTGCCTATCGTTCATCCCCTTTGAGACGTGTAAAGCCTTGCCGAGCGACCCTAGGCTGAGTGGCGAGGAGGACGCGCTGGTGGCGGACGCGAAGCCTCGAACTCGGCGAACTCGGCGTCGAAACGGCTTCGCTGTCTCCTCTCGTCGGTCCGTGCCATGCGTGCATGCGCACGCGGACAAAGCTTGAACTGCACGCGGCTCACAAAGCAGGGACTTCCTCGTCATCCTCCTCCTTACAGCCCGAGCATCTTGCCCAGATCCACCTCGACCTGCTCCGCCTCCGCCTCCGCCTCCGCCTCACTCCCCTCCCCGTCGACCGCACAGCTCGCCCGCTTGACCTGGACCGCCTTGAAGACATGCCCCTCCCTCCCCCCGACACCGCTGCCCCGCCTCTGGCGCTTCTTCCCACGCCCCTCCTCGTTCGCGCTCGACCCGTCGCCGCCGCCGCCGCCGCTCCCGCCGCCAAACGCCCTCGCGGCGCTCTCCTTGACGGCGTACAGCTGCCCGTCCGTGTACGTGTTGGCATCGAGCTTCCCCTGCTGCACCGCGCGCCGCACCGCCGCCGCCTGCGCCGTCCGGAGCGCGTGGTGTTTCCCTGTCCCGCTCGAACCGCTCGACGCCGACGACCTCGACCGAGCGCGCTTGCTCGACGGGCGTGCAGAGGAAGAGCGCGTCGAGTGGTCGTTGGCGGGAGAGAGGGACGAGGTGGTGCGCGGCGGGGGCGAGAGCGAGGGGGCGAGGCTCGAGAGGGAGGACGAGGGGGAGCGGGGGAGACGAGCGGGTGGGGGGACACTAGAGGTGCGCTGGCCAGCTGACGCCACAGGGCCAGACCAGGTATCTGTGGCCTGCAGGCGGTCCCTGAAGCTCGGGTAGGAGGGGATGGACGTCGGCTGCTCCGGGGCAACGAGGACGAGGTGGGGGTGGTGCGAGGCCTTGGGAGAGGCGCGCGCCGCCTTGTCCGTGCTGGGCGACTCGGTGTGGCTGGGCATGGTGGTCTCCCGATGCTCTGGAGGTGGGACGACGAAGAGGGATGGAGCGGCAGGGGGAGCAAGGAGGGACCGAGGGGCGGCATTGGACAGGAGTGGCTTTCGCTCACCCCGCAGCTTGACATTCCTCTCTCGTCGGGCGCGCGCCATCCATGACGCGCAGCGCGTACAGCAGCACGCTCTTATCACAACTGTCCGCGCGGCGCCTCCCGGACCGGCGAGCTCGACGAGCACTTCCCCCGCGAACGCGCACTCGCCGTGCCTGCGCGTCAAGCACTTCAAGCGGGGACCCTTCACTACACAACACAAGCGGCTCAAGCGTCCGCGCCCCCTGACCCTCAAGCATCCTCCTGGCTGTCCGGCACGACCCGCCTGCGGAAGACGACGCCGTCGTCGTCCTCACTCTCCTGCTCGCTCGCCCCGTCGCTGCCCTCGACCTTGACGCGGCTACCCGGCCCGACCTCGTCGCTGTCCGAGTCGTCGTCGTCGCTGTCCTCGCCGCCGTCGCTGTGGCGGAAGCGGAAAGGCGCCCTCGCTTGCTTCTTCTTGGACGGCTGAACAGGCGACGGCGACACGGTCGGCAGGGGGAGCCTCGCCCAGTCGCTCGGGTCGCGCAGGTGGCACTCGATGACAGGAGGGTCGAGCGAGTACGGCGGCCTGGCCTTGCGGGCGCGGTCGGCCTCGGTCTTGACCGTGTAGAGCTGCGCGAGTCGGGACCGCCGACGGAGTCAGCATTGACCGCCGAGGAACGGGGGAGGGACAAGGACGGACGTACGAGGTCCTCCCATGCCTGGTCGGTCCAGGGCCAGTGCGCTGCGTGGCGCTTCCAGGACAGCGTGTTCGTCCACTCGTACATGGTGACGAGTCTGTCGAACCGCACCAAGTCGTCCCTTGTCGCGGTGGCGGGGTCGAGCTTGGCGAGGTCGATGAGCGCGTCGACAGCGCGAACGACTTCGAGCGGCAGCTCGATGCGGAACTGCGGCCCGTCGGCGCACAACCTCGTCGTGCTGAGGCAGTCGGCTTGGTTGTGCCTCGCATGCTGGTGCGCCAGAACCAGGGGGAGAGGGCCGACGACGCCGCTGATGCGGTCATCGCCGGCCGTGCTGTGCTTGTGGCAGCTGGTGAACGTGCAGCAGACGAACGACGTCGCGCGAGCGAAAAAGTCATGGCTGACGTCGGGCGTGCCGGCCTCGTCCTCGTTCTCCGGACCTGACTGCGTCGGGTGCTCGTCCGGGTCGTCCGGGTCCCGTCTCGCAGCGATGATGAGCTCGCGCGCGTGGAGAGCGAGGTCGAGGCGGAACTGGTCGAGCTCCTCCTTGACGGCGTCGAGCTGGTTGTACCACGTCCCGTCGTTGAGCTCGACCGTCAACTCGGACCAGAGCTCCTTGATCGAAGGTAGGAGGAGGAAATTGATAAAGAGGGGCACGAAGGGGCGCGCCGACGCAGGCAGAGCCCTTTTGAGCTTGTCGTAGCGAGGGCGCAGATTGCGCTGGCGATTCTGCAAGCGCGTATTGAGCGCGTCGCGGTCCTGCTTCTTCTTGATGCGCGCGAGGAGCTTGAGGATGGCGGGCTTGATGCGGTCCCACTCTGCAGGCGTCGAGCAGGGTGAGCGCTGCTCGGGAAGGTCCACTGGCGGTCGACGCGCTCACCCTCGTCCGTCAGCGCCTCATCCGACATGACGAGCTTGTGGCTTGTAAACGACGATGTGTAGCTGGGTGTCGATGTCAGGAGATGCTCTGGACCGAGGTGAGAAGGAGAAGAGGGGCGGTTCGAGGGGGCAAAACGCACACGCAGTCGCCGTAGGCCGGGTCCAGCTCGATGACCTTCTCGGCGATCCTGCCAGCCGCAGCAATGTCAGAATCTGCCTGATGTAGTCTACAGTGGGACGCACTCGTCGGCACGGTCCATCTGCCGCATGCGCGTCTCGAACGACACGGGGTTGGCCTGGTGAGCACTGTGCAGCTTCTCCCTGAGTCCTGCGGCGCCGTAGAACATAGCCTCGCCCTCCTGCAGGTCGGATATGCTGCGATGTGTACTCAAGGATTGAAGATGTGAGGAGGAAACCGAGCGCACCTCCTTGATCTGCTTGAGGAACGGCTGACGGGCGGCGACGAACGCTTTGACACGGCGTGACGGCTCCCTGCGCCCCCGGTTGTCGTCGTCGTCTGACGTGTCTTCCTTGTACGAGGGTGCAGCCGCGGAGCGTCTCGGACGAGCAGGTCGCCCGCCGGAGACGGGCGTTTGCGTCGCCGCACCGTCCTCCTCGTCGGCGCCGATGTCGTCCGACGAGTCGTCACTCTCAGCCTCGAGCTCCCAGAGCTGGTCGCTCCAAGCCTGTAGATCTTCCGCGAGGGCGTACTCTGCTCGGCGGCGTCAGCGGAATGGTGTTTCAAGCCAGTCGACGCGCGGCTCACCTGCGTTGGAAAGCCACCTCAGGTCGCCGGGCGAGTCTGTGCACGGGAGTCAGCCGAGCCTGGGCAACGCTTGAGGCGAGTTAACGCACGAAGTGGGCGAAGGACACAGTTCTTGGCGAGCGGGTGGATGTTGGGCAGGTGGTGCCGCTTCCATTTGAGGCGTAGGATCCTGCCCGGTCTCTCAGGGTCAGTGGGGCCGTCCGTTCGCCACGAGGAAGCCTTTCGCATACTTCGAGTTGCGGCACGTCTTGCAGAGCCTCTTGCGGATGCCAAAGTCGGCGCGGCGGACGTTGTTGACACCGCAACCCTGCGTCGTCGACGTGTGCTGTGGTCAGCAGAGTGGCCGGGGAGACGTACCTGTGACAAGCGAACGCACCTGGCAGTGCTTGTCAAAGACGAGCTGCGTGTACTGCCATTCGGTGAAGCCGCCGGCAGTGGCGGCGGGGAGGTCGAGGCGGTCGCGCGCAGCTTTCCACAGGCGGCCCAACGACTTGGCCGTGAGGAGCGCGCGGTACTGCTTGCTGACCATGCTCAGCGCGAGCAGGTCGCACGGATTGAGGTGCCAGAAGATCTGTGAGCGTCCGACGCGGTCAAAGACGAACAGTGGTCGAGGCACCGTGGCGAACTTGAAGGGGGTGAGGGGAAGCGCACCTCGGTCAGCATCTCGACGGGGAGCCTCTTGAGCGCCTCGAGCTTGCCCTTGCGCTTGTTCTTGGGCTGTATGCGGCGGGCAGGCCCCCTGCGCGCCTTGTTGGGCGGCCGCGCCTCTTCATCTCCCTCCGAGACGTCGCCCTCCTCCACCGCCTGGGCCTTGCCCTCGGCGGGCTTGCGCAAGGCTGTGAGCGTACATAGAGTGTCAGTACGATCCGCGGCGAGCACTTGAGGAGGCCCACGCACCCTTGCGCTTGCCCTTGGTCGCTCCTGCTCCCCCCTCGCGCCCCGAGTCACTCAACGCCTCCTCGTCCTCGCTGCTGCTGCTCGTCGGCTGCTCGGCGTAGCTGAGCCTGCTCGCTGCGCTCTTGCGAGCTGGGTGCGAGCGTGCACTCATCCTCGCCCGAGGAGCGAGTGAGGTGAGGGAGGCAAGGGGGAGCGAGCGACTCGCGAGGGCACGCGACTTCAGAGGAGGCCTGAGCGAGTGGTCTCGGGTGGAAGAAGTGGAGAGGCGCAGCGCTGCGGGCCACTACTTAGCTCTGGCGAGTCACTGCAACGCTGCTGAGGGTCTCAGCGGTGGGCGGGCCGAGCGCGCGACCGCTTGCCGGTTGCCGCACCTCGGCGCCTTGGCCTCGACGGCGAGCAGAGCGAACGCTCTCGCTCTCGCCGTGTCGAGTTCGTTAGGGGAGGGACGGTCGCTCTCGACTGATCAATGGCACAAAGAATCGATTCAAGCAAAGCGTCCTCGGGTCCCCGTCCACACAAGCGCATCAAGCCGTCTCCTCCCCCACCCTCTCGGTCTCACTCCCAGTCCTCGCAGTCCTCGCGCTCTCCCTTCCCCTCAATCGAGACCTCGAGCTGCGGCACTTTCGTGCCCGACACGAGCTCGTACGCCTTGGGGCCGCGCCGCTTGAGGGCATAGACCTGCGGCGGTGGAGCCATGCCGGGCAAGCGTGAGCGCGTGAGCGTCCAGCGGCACGACGGACGAAGGAGGACGAGGGACGCACGAGCTCGACCCAGTTGTAGAGCCGCTCGTGCGCCTTCTTCTGCTTGTACGGGTTGTCGACCCAGCGAAACTTGACGCCCACGAAGTCCTCCTGCCTCGCCGTGTCCTCGTCCATGCCCGCCGCCTCGAGAACGAGACGCACGAGGCGCGACGTGTGGTTGTCGATGTGCTTGCGCAGCCACTCCTTGCGGTCGCCCTCCGCAAAGTGGCCCCACAGCGTTTCGGGGTAGGGCAGCGCGAGGGCAATGGCCCGGTTGTCGGCACGATCGCCCCAGAACAAGGCCGTCGGCCTCTCGAACCAGTCTTCGTCGTACTTGTGCCTGGGGTAGTCGGCCGAGTCGCGCGACGTCGCCTGCTGCCAGTCGCCCGTCGTCGCGCAGATGATGGCACGGATGGCCTCGACGCGCAGCTCCTCCTGGTATGCGATAAAGTCGTCGCGGATCGCGGGCAGCACGGCCGACCACGCCGAGGTCGACATGGGCGCCGCGTCGGCAGGCTCCCAAAGGGGCTTGACCGCAGGCCTCTGGACGAACTCGACAAAGTCGGGGACGACCCTCTGCATGCGCAGCGACTGGGCGCGCTTGAAGCTCGCGTAGTACGGCTTGAGCGAGTCTTGGCGAGCCTCGCGGGCAACGCGGGCCGCGGTCTCGGCCGCCACGCGGGCAACCTCGCCCTGAACCCAGTCGCGGAAGGAGGCCCACGCTGCACGGTGACAGAGAGCATGAATCGACTAAGGGCCAAAAGGCGAGGGGGAGGAGTCGCGCACCGGCACTGTCGTCGTTCGGGGACGTCCTCGGCACCCGGTAGTGAGCGGGGTGCGCGCTGTGCCAGTCGAGCTGCGGCTGCGTCCAGTCGTGCTGGTTGCGGAGCGTGCGGTGAAGGCTGAGTACGTGTCGTCAGGCAACAGCGTGCGCGTCCTGCCCAGTGGCGGAGTTGGGAAGGGCACACGCACTCGTCAATGTTGGCCTGCTTCTCGTCCGCCCTGCGCTTCTCCTCGTCTTCAACCATCTGGCGAACGGCGCGTCTCTCGGCCTGGATCGTGTCCCAAAGCTGCTGCGAGACCTGCACGTCGAAGCATGGACCGACTCAGCTCGAGCGCCCCAACCGAGCGAGAGCAAGAAAGAGGCGAGACTCACCGCCTGCTCCTTCCTCACCCATGCCTCGCGCCCCGCGACGCACCTCGCGAGGCTGTCGGTGGCGGGTGCATTCTGGACCATGCCCTTGCCACGCTTCGACTTGGTCGCCTTCTTGAGCGCGTGCTTGGCGAGCTCGTCCTGCTCTGCGAGCTCGTAGAGCTTGGCGCTCTCGGCCCACAGATCGCGGATGACAAACTTAACTGTCGGACCAAAACGTACGTCGGAAAAGGTCAGGTCGAGTGCGAGCTCAAGCGTCGTCAAGGTGACGCACACTTGGCCTTGTTGTCCGGCGAGAACATGTCCGCTGTGATCGAGGCCAGCGTGTGAGCTCACGAATGACGGAGAAGCCCGAAGGGGCCGGGGGCTTACGGGCAAAGCGCATGCACTGGCGCGCCTGCGGATGAGGACCTTTGAGTCCGTTGCGGATCTTGCTACCCTGGATGAGCCTGCGCCGCGACGAGGGTGAGCACCTGCCGTCGGTGCCGAGCTGAGGACCGTCACGCACGTCTTCTTCTCGCAGGTCCAGCAGAGGCAGAAGCGCAGGAAGAGCGACGGCGAGTACGACACTCGTTGCCGCAGATCTTTTGCGGATAGGCGTCGGGAGGGGCGAGTCAGTTTGCTGGCTGGCTGCATGACGAGAACGACAGGTGGGACCCACGGCGCAGTTCTTGTTGTAGATGAGGTCCATGAGCTGCTGCTCCGTCATGTCGTCGGGCAGCGGGAGCTCGCGACGGAGGCGCGACGCCCTCCAGAGCGATCCCACCTCCCGCCGCCGTACAGGCACTCGCGCAGCGTCTTGCATGTGCGCGAAAGCATGAGGAGGTCACCGCCGTCGAGGTGCGTAGAGATCTGTGCGCATGGGCCGAGAGGAGTGAGTCGCGTCCAGCGGCTTCGAGCGAAAATCGGCGCC
Organism: Rhodotorula diobovata; assembly: GCA_006352295.1. Lineage (NCBI taxonomy): Eukaryota > Fungi > Basidiomycota > Microbotryomycetes > Sporidiobolales > Sporidiobolaceae > Rhodotorula > Rhodotorula diobovata. The sequence continues at coordinate 125,196 of SOZI01000019.1, read as the reverse complement.
GGGGCTCACCTCGGCGACAACGTCAAACGGCAATTTGAGGAGCAGCTCGAGGCTGAAGATGCCCTTCTTCTTGTCATCTACCTGGTCGTCGACGACCGGCTGCGCTCCTCCAGCCTTGCGCTTCTTGAGCGGCGGGCCCGCTGCTAAACGAGGAGGCGGTGCAAGGGGGAGGGGTCAGCGGCTCCTCGCGACATGCAGAGCGGTCCCGAGGGGACGCGCACCCGGGTCCGACGTGTCTGCGCTCTTCTGCTTGGTCTGAGTCGAACTCGCGCGCCCGCTAGTGGCCTGCGAGGAGGAAGACTGGGTCGTGACTTGGCCCGCGTCGCCTTCATCAGCGAGGCTCGTGGCGGGCGCAGCAGCCTCGTCCACCGTGTCCTTGGGCTTGGGCTTCCTCGATGAGCGGCGAGGAGGCATCCTTGACGAGATGCGGTGGTGAGAGCGAGTGAGGGGCAAGAGGGAGAAGAGGCAGCGGGAGCGGCGCGTGGGTGTGGCGTGCAGCTCCGCTCAGGCCCCTCGAGGCGGTTCCCCCTGTGTTCCCCCTGTGTATGGGGCGAAGGCCAGCTTCTGCTCGGGGCGCAGACAGAGCGCCCCAGGCAGTCGATCTGAGCAGCTGCAAGGCATTCTTACCGAGACCTCCCTTCTCCCGTCGCCGCTCACCCGGGGCGCGTCTCGCCTCGTCTCGGCCTCAGCTGCGCTGCAGCGCCCTCAGGGCCATCTACACCTCAATCCGGAGGTCTCCTGCCGTCAGCGCGTAGAAGAAGAAGCCGAGCGCGTAAGGAGGGACTGCCAGAGCGAGCACGCACGAGGCAGACGTTGTCGTCAGCGTGCCGTCGACGGAGCGCAAAGGAAAAAGGAGACAAACGCACTGTAGCTCAGCACCCTCGCCCCGGCTCTCCACCCCTTCCCGCTCGCCTGCTTCTTCACCACCTCCGCCGCCTGCCGGCCCCTCGCGCTCAGTCGCGTGGGCCCCACCTTGTGCGACCGCACGGGCGGAAGTGGCTTGAGCAGCGGCGACGGCGAGGGCTTGGACGCCCGCGCGTCAAGCTCCTGCAGCGTGGACCGCGGCGCAAAGAGGAAAGTCGTCGTGCCGTACCGGCGGCAGGCGTCGCGCACGAGGGCCGACGCAGTCGGCATCGGAAGGCGTTCCTGCGCTGTCGGCCCGCTCGCAAGCTGCTGCCGGGAGTCCGGCGGCCCGAGCGTCGTCTTCTCAGACCTGTGCTTCTCCGCCGCGGCGGCAGCAGCAAGCGCCGGCCTGCCCTGCTCCGCCGCCGCCGCCGCCGCCGCATCAAGCAAGCGCGCCCTCCTCTCCCTCGCGTCCTTGCGCGCCCGGCGGCGCCGAACGCGCGCCGCGCTCCGCGCAACGGTGCGTATCCGCCCGATGCGGACGCGGAAGCCTTTGCGGCCTCTGGGGCCGAGGACCTCGTTGGCGCGGCGCTCGCTCGCGTTCCCTGCGGAGGTCTTGCGCGCACGGCGAGGGGACGGCAGCGGCGGCGCGGTGGCGCTCGCCTGGAGCTTCTGCGCGCGCGTGTCCGAGGAGGGCTGCGCAGGTTGCGCGTGCGGGTCCCGCCCCGCGGGGGCGAAGTCCTCGATGACCTTGAGCCTGCCGTCCCTCTCTGCCCACCTCGCCCTCCCCTCCCACACCGCGCCCCTCATGCGCTCAAACGGCCTCGCCACGAGCGAGAAGACCCACCCTGCGACTCCCCCACTGATGAGGATCCCCATCGCCTGGAGGACGAGCCCACTCGGGGTCCGGCGCTGCTTGAGCGTCTCGCCTTCTTGCTCGCCGATCCCAACCCTGTCAGGGTCGATCCCGTCCCACCGCAGCCCGGCGACGCGCGACGCCTCGCGCCCGACCTCGAAGACGACGAAGAAGAGGCCAAACCCGAGCGTGTCCTTTGTGAGGGACAGCGAGAAGAGGGACCACCCGCGCCGGGCCCACCGTCGACCTTGCTCGAGGCGCTCGCGCGCCGACGCAGCCTCGGTCGCGGCAGCGGGACCGCCGAGGCCGGCGGCCGTGCGTGCAGACTGGAAGACGCTGTCGCGGATGAGGCCCCACCAGGAGACGAACGGCGAGCCCCCGAGCGCGGAACCCGCCCCCGCTCCCGCTCCTGCGCCGGCGAGACGCGTGCGGCGCAGGCGGGGGTTGCGAGAGTCGGCGTGCGCGAGGCGGAGGAAGCGCTGGCGCCGGAGGAGGAGGAGGCGGGCGTTGTCGAGTGGGGCGGAGAGGAGGGACTGGGCCGCACCGGCGACCGAGCCGGAGAGGAAGGGGATGAGGACAAATTTGGCGACGGGGGAAAAGAAGTGCGAGGAGAGGAGGGCCTCGGATGTCTGTTTCTTGAGCGGGTCAATGGCTGCCTGGCTCGGGACGGGGGACGCGAACGAACCGTGTACGAGGTGAAGAGGGTGAGGCCGATCGTCGCGTTGATAGCGAGCGGTGGCAGGACGTGCTTGGGGAAGAAGCGCCAGCCCTCCTTGCGCAGGAGGCCGCGCACGAAGCCGGGCGTGACGGAGCGACCCTGTTCCTCGGCGATGGCCTGGATGCCCGCCCAGGTCGAGACTGCGTGCGGCAAGAGCGTGAGCCTGCTTCCCGGGTCGACGACGTGAGGAGAACGCACTCTTGACGGGCCGGAACAGCCTGATGGGCCTCTTGAACATGAAGGCGAACATGCCCGCCAGGGCCCTCGAGATGGCGGCCGAGACGGAGGGCGCCTGCGATGGACGTTGGCGCGCATCGAGCGAGTCGTCTTGCGGTGGGAGGACGATGAATGTGAGCGGGCGTGCTTCATTGGGCGAGGATGCTCGTGCAGCAGGGACCCCTATCGGAGTGTCGGCGGACGACATGGGCGGCGGGGGCTCGAGGAGGGACTCAAGGGCGCATCGACATCGCCTGAGCAGCGGTTGCGTCTGTTGGCTCAGTCTACTGAGTCTAGCGGTACCTGCCGAGCTCAAGAAGCAGCCAGACAAGGAGAGCGAGAAGGGCGAGGTCGGGGAGGGAGCCAACCCTCAGCAGCAGGGTTGGGCGTCGACTCGTCACCACGCTCTCACCCAGAGCACCGACCGGACAGCTGCAGCTGCTCAGACCAAGCCATGAACCAAATACAGGCAACCAAGCGCATCAACGACTACGCGCTCGAGACGGGGGACCTCTCGTGGCATGATCAGGTCCGCCCCTCTCTCATCCCCCCTCTCTCTCGCCAGGACCCTGGCTGACTTCGGCAGCCCCGCAGTACAAAGACTCGGCCTATGTCAACGTAGGCGGCCTCCCACCCAACCTCACAGAGGGCGACGTCATCACCATCTTCTCCCAGTTGCGCTCCCTCTCGCCCCCCTCACTCTCCCCATCAACGCTGACCCCGCGCGATGACAGGTACGGCGAGATCGTCGACATCAACATGCCGCGCGACCCGCAGACGGGCAAGCCCCGAGAGTTCGCGTGGCTCATGTACGCCGACCAACGCTCGACCGTCCTCGCCGTCGACAACCTCAACGGCGCCACCGTCCTCAACCGCACCCTCCGCGTCGACCACGTGCTCAACTACAAGCAGCTCGAGAGGGACCAGGAGACGGGCAAGATGAAGGAGCGCGAGGAGCGCAGGTGCGTTTCGTCCTCCACGGTCCCCTCCCGTCCTCGCCTCTTCCACCCGCCAGTCGCGCTGACACGCTCGCTGTTCCTCCGCAACCCTCTGCCGCGCCGCACCGCACAGCCTCGCGGCCCACCCCGACAAGTTCCGCCCCACCTCGGACGCCTCCGACGCCGAGAGCGACTCGTCGCACCCTTCCATCGACCTCGACGACCCCATGCGCGAGTACCTCATCGAGCAGAAGCGTGCGGCCAAGAAGCGCAGGATCGAGTCCGGTGGGGCAGCGGGCGAGTCCAAGGAGGAGAAGCGCAGGCGCAAGGAGGAACGGAGGAGGAAGCGCGAGGAGAGGGAGAGGAGGAGGGAGCGCAAGGCGATTGACGGGGGCGCGGCCGCGCGAGACCGCCCCAGGGGCGGAGAGGACGCGAGGAGGAGCGAGCGCGGGGACAGCCGGGACCCGGCGGCGGGCCGCAGCCGGCGAGATGACCACGAACGCGACCGCGACCGTGAGCGCGACTCGGGCGCTCGGCGGCGGGACGACGAGCGCGGCTCTGCTTCGTCGCGTAGGCGTGTGGAGGACAAGGATGTGCGGGACAGGCGGCGGCGGGACGAGGGCCGGAGCGACAGGGGCGAGCCGGACAGGGACGGGAGGAGGGACGACGAGTACCGCCGGCGGGACGAGCGCGACGAGCGCGATGAGAGGGACAGGAGGGGCGGTGGGAGCGGCCCGGGGTCGGGCATGAGCGCGTTCGCGGACCTGGAGCGGCTCGTGCGTGGACGGTAGCTTGAGACTGCGCAAGTAGGACGCGGTGCTCCACTCTCGGCGCGTGTTTGGAGGGAAGGCACGCCTATGCTACAAGAGCCTAAGAACGAGAAAAGCTACAGGGGAGTCTATGGAGGTTGCGAACGAGCGATTACGGAGAATGCGGAAGGACAGCAACCAGTCGAAAGAGAGGAAGAGGGGACTAGCACTCGAAGAGGGCAATCTCGAGCGAGACCGGGTACACCGAGATGTACTTGGTCGTCTCGAGGCGCACGGCTTGCGCCATCGGGGTCGGTCCGCAGGCTGAGGAGGAGAGAGTCAGCAATTGCACTGACCCCGCGCGGGAGAGGAAGCGAGACGACGCACCGACGACGAGCGACTTTCCCTGTGCGTTGGCGATCCACCGCGGCACAATCACGTCGATCGCAGGACGTCCCGGAAGAATGGTCAAGGCGTCGGCGATGGGGCTCTCGGCGTACGAGTTGACGCTCATGACGCTCGCTCGGCGCACCTGCAGCGTTGGCGGCGGCGGGAGCTCCTTGGTCATGAGGTCGACGGCCTCGGGCGAAGGCGTCGACATGCCTCGCGTGACGTACAGCTCGATCTCGAGCTGGACGCCGGCCTCGTACGCCGTCTTGGCGGAATGGAGCAGCTCCTTGAGGGTCCACACGGACTGCTCGATTGCTTGGACGGTCCAGACGACGCGGACGCGGGTTGCGCGAGAGTACGAGTTGCGCGCTTTGTGCAGGATGTCGGCGAGCACTGGGGGCGGGCGCGAGGCGAGAAGGGGGAAAGTCAGTCGGTGGCCCTCGACGGCGGAGGAAGGGAGTCGGGAGAGCGAGAAAGAGACGCACTGCTCATGATGTGTGAAATTCCCGACCCTCCCGCGACGAGCAAGATCTCGTGGAACTGCTCCGTGTCGGTGCAACCGCCGTACGGCCCCTCGACCGTCATCCAGACGTCGGCGCTCCCCGTCTCGCTCCTCGCGAGCCGCCGCGCGAGGTCCTTCGTCATGCCGTCCCGCGTGCGCATGACGAAGAGCATGTCGCGCCGGCCTCGGGGGTCGGCAGCGGAGCACGAGGGCACGTTCGAGATGGAGAAGGGGTGCGACTGGAAGTAGATCCACGGGGTCGATGCGAGCGAGAGGTCCCAGAAGGACAGGTACGCGTGCTGGCCGGCTGTGGGCGTATACGTCGTCGTCAGGGACTGTCCAGAGAGAGACGCAAAGACAGCGTCGACTCACCCTTCCATTCGCCCTTGAACGGAACGTGCAGGACAATGGCGCCCTCAATGAGGGTCGCGCGCGCCTTGACGAGGGGCGCACGGAACTGCAGCTTGCACAGCAGGCTGATCGAGACGAGTTGGAGGGCGCGGGCGACGCGCTCAAAGATCCAGAAGCCGAGGGGGACGTAGAGCCAGACCTTGAGCGACGGGACGTCTGTGTGAAGGGAGGAGGGGTGGGAACTCGGCTCGCTGCGGGAGAGAGCGGAAAAGAGGGGCGTACGGTAGATGATTCCGACGAGGACCATGATGACGCCGAGGACGTGCGCGACGAGGAACACCTCGTACCAGCGCATGCGGACGGCGCGCCACGAGAAGAAGCACAGGAGGAACAGTCCGACGATCATGGCGATGCCCGTCTGTCCGAGGTAGTTGTGCAGGTACAGCTGCTCGACGCCTGCGCCGCCAAAATACTTGAAGTTGGCGATGGTCGCGTCGAGCGTGTGGACGACGCCGAGGAGGGCCATCCAGACGGCGAGGCACTTGTGGGCGAAGCGCAGGTGCTGGTACTCGATGCCGGTGAGGAACTGCACCAGGCTGTTCCTCCCCGTGAGGGCAATGACGGCGGGCAGCTGCGCCATCGACATCCAGCCGCAGCGCAGCGCGACGACGTGGATCGTGTTCCACACGCTCTCCTGAGGGCCGTCGTACTTCATCGTGACGCCCTACGAGTGCACCGGACGTCAGTGAGGCCCGGGCACACTGAGGAAGAAATTCGGCCGACGTACGAGGACAAAGCCGACGTTGACGGCGACCGAGGCGACGACGATCAACACCTGGAGCGGGTTCTCGAGCCTGAGCGCCCACCGACTGCGCAGCGGGTAGAACACGACCGCGTCGACCTTGGCGCTCCACGTTGCACGGTGCCCGAGTGCCTCGTACCCCTCCTTCTGCTCCCCGAGGCGCTCCATCTGCAGCGCGTCGAGCTTCTGCAGCGCGAGGCGCCACGCGCGGTTGTGCCTCGCGACGAGGCGGCACACGTTGCGCAGCGCGAGGAGGGCGACGCAGCCGACGATGATGTACTGGTACGCCGAGGCAAAGTCGCGGTTGGCGGCTTGCTGCCGGAGGGTCGCGTGCGTCGTGGTGACGCCCGCGGCGGCGGCGCGCTTGACGACGTGAGGGTAGACGGGGGTCGCTGCCACCTGGGCGGCGAAGGCGGCGAGGGGAGTGGGAGACATCGCACAGCGAATGAAGTCGAGTCGAGGCGGGACGGATGAAAGAGAGGAGGACGAAGAGGCGGTGAAAGAGGGGGGGGGGGGGGATTCGCGACGGTGCCTGCCCGTCGGCAAGTCGAGCTGAAACACGAAGAGAGGCGCCCAAGCGCGGATGCAAGCACAGCAGCAGGAGAAAGAGCACAGAGAGAGAGAGAAAGAGGGCGTCGCCCGTGCCAAAGGGCAACCACCCCGACAGCGAGGGCAAGGGAGGGTCTGGTCTGTCTCCGAGGGTGTGTCGACCCTGCATTCTTCCGGGTCGGCCAGTGGGGATCAACAGACACACCCCGCACCGTGCACGCGTGCACGCGCGCATGTGCACGACTCCGGCAGCCGGCAGCCGCGCTGAGTGGCACCTGTCCGGAAACGGGGCAGATTCGGTTGCTGCCTGCCGCATGCGGGTGGTGGGCGAGTCGCTCGTCGGGCCCGAACGAATGGACACTCAGCGCAGGCGTGCGAGGTTGCCCTTTGTGCTCCTGAAAGCGTGTGCAACTCGAGCACGTCGATCGAGGAAAGGGAGACGACGCAAGGTGCACCGTCGGCCGGGGACTCGGTGACGGGGCCGTGTCGAGGAGAACGAGGTCGGAACCGGGCGGGCGGACCGTGTGGTGCGGCTGCATGAATGGACGGATGGCAGCTGTGCGGCCGAGTCGGACGAGGCATCGATCGAGCTGCTCGTTCAGAAGAGACGTCAAGACGTGCAGGGAGGGAGAGCGAGGCCTGGCGTCCCTCTGGACACGATCTGCACCACCTCGCCAGAGCTGCTGCTCAAAGCTGATGTTAGCTCCACCTGTCAGTACTCTAGCTCGGCAGAGCAGCTGCGAACCGCTTCCCCCAGACAAGTTCCGACCTCCGGAGCCTCATCGCCTCGCTTCATCTCCCTCGAGGCCTCCTGGCCTCCTGCAGTCCTGTGGGCGACTGCTTGCTTAAGGTGCTGATTCTTACGGCAGATTTGCGACGCTTCCGCGGCGGTACGATCCCGCCTCAGCGTCGGGATCAAGCTCAGGCGCCTGCCATCACCTCCTCCCCTCTATCGACCCCCTCCCGAGGGCGTTCAACGTCGCCAGACGGCTGTGCGCACTCCCTTCCCGACACGTCGAGTCACTGTGGGGCCGACCTTTAGCGCGCGCCTGCACAGAGGCAAGATCGGTCTACATCTGGCCGCGCATCTACCCCCTCCTCCTCGCTGACTCGCATGGGCACCACGTTCGCGGTGCAGACGCCGCTTATCTCGACGCCATGGCGATCCTTATACTCTTCTGAGGCTTGGACCTGTGTCATGGGCGCTCGCCTTGCGGCGCTGGCTCAGGATCCGCGACATTATGCTGCTCGAGGGCCTTTTCTCGCTCCCCGTCGGCCAGAGATCCAGGGGCCGCACGTACTCACGACGTGGCTGATGCTCGATGCTTTGCCACACTGCTCACTGTGGGGATCTGCTTGGCGGCAAGCGAACAAAAGGCGGGAAGGACGAGGACAGGCGCATGGTCTTGTCGCAGGCTGCCGCACTCTTTTCTCCCGCGGCCGGCGGGTCGCAAGGTGCAGACATTGAGATGGTCGTAGCAAAGACAAAGAGCGCGAGACACAAGGTAAAGAAGAGCGAGCCGAGGCGGTGCCGTGTGTGCTCGCGACGACGGGGCCAGCGCACGGCCTGAGTGGGCCGCGCGTTGAGCTGCGTTCGCTCGCTCCGCCCTTGTCCTTCCCCTCTTCACTCCCCTCTCTCCCTCTTCCCGGCTTTCTCTCTCTCTAAAGCCACACACCATGCTTCCTCTCGACCAGGTGCGCCCCTCCCCCTTACTGCGCTCACCCCAGGGTCTCTCGCGGTCGCTCACTCGCTATCGCATGTCCCAACCCCCACCTCGCCCCTGCCTCGCCCTCGCCCGCGCCCGCTCGTGGTCGAGCATGGTCACCAACAGGTCACGTCTCAGCTCGAGTGGCTGCAGAACCTCCAGATCCCGCCCACGGCGCCCGAGGGACTCAACCACAAGTCGCTCCGCAAGGTCAGTCTGAGTGGGATCGATCTCGCTTCCCAAATCCCCCAACACGCTCTCGGGAGCGTTGCAAGCCCTTGCAAGGGACTGCACCTGCCTCAGGGGGACTTTCTGTCCCGGCGGATCTGGCCCTGCCGTCGCGCGACGCACTCCCGAGGCGCAGTGACGGCGATGGGAGCTCGTCCGTCCGCACGAGGGCTGTGCCCGCCCGCCTCGCCGGCCACAAAAGTCAAGAAGCGCCCCTGCTGACACTCCTGGTGCACCCGCAGACCTCGATCATCGCGACCATCGGTACGTCGTTCGCGCTCGTCGTGTCGAGGCGACACTCCCGCAACCCCGAGCCCCCCCTGCTGACCTCGGCTCGCACTCTCTCTCTCCCCACAGGCCCGAAGACCAACTCGCCCGAGATGATCCAGAAGCTCCGCTCGGCCGGTGTCAACGTCGGTACGCCGCGCACCGTCGACTCGCCGCGCAGAGAAACCTCGACTGACGAACGAGGCTGTGCACCCCCTGTCCTCCCCTCCCGTCCCTCCAGTCCGCATGAACTTCTCCCACGGCTCGTACGACTACCACCAGTCGGTCATCGACAACACCCGCAAGGCTGTTGCCTGTGCGTGGTGTTTCCCTCTCTGCTGCTGCGCCTCGCGAGGTCCTGACTTGCCATCTCCTGAACAGCGTCTGACGGCCGCCCGGTCGCCATTGCCCTCGACACCGTCCGTTTCTTCCTTTTGACGCGCCTCACGGACTCTCACTGACTCGTTGAGGCTTGCTGAGTGCAGAAGGGCCCCGAGATCCGCACCGGCAACATGGTCAACGACGTCGACGTGCGTCCCTGCCCTCGCCTCCTTCCCTCCTCTCACGCACTCGCAGCCGGCTGACCCCTTTCTCCTCGCCTCGCCTCGACGACTTGCAGATCAAGATCAACGCTGGCCACCGCATGAAGTTCACGACCAACCCGGAGTACGCGACCAAGTGCGACGACAAGGTCATGTTCCTCGACTACGCCAACATCACCAAGGTGCTCCAGCCTGGCAAGCCCATCTACGTCGACGACGGCATCCTGTCGTTCAACGTCATCTCGATCGGCACTGACGAGCTCGAGGTCGAGGCCGTCAACAACGGCACCCTGTCGTCCAAGAAGGGCGTCAACCTCCCCGGCACCGACGTCGACCTCCCTGCCATCTCGCAGAAGGACAAGGACGACCTCACGTTTGGTGTCAAGAACGGCGTCGACATGATCTTCGCGTCGTTCATCCGCCGCGGCCAGGACGTCAAGGACATCCGGTCCCACCTCGGCGAGGCCGGCAAGAACATCAAGATCATTGTCAAGATCGAGAACCTGCAGGGCGTCGCCAACTTTGACGAGATCCTCCGCGAGACGGACGGTGTCATGGTCGCCCGCGGTGACCTCGGTATCGAGATCCCGGCGTCGCAGGTCTTCATGGCTCAGAAGATGATGATCGCCAAGTGCAACCTCGCCGGCAAGCCCGTCATCTGCGCCACCCAGATGCTCGAGTCGATGACCGTGCGTCCTCTCTGCCTCTCTCGCGCTTCTCCTTGGGGGACCACCAGGCGCTGACTTGTCCTTCGCCCTCCTCCCTTCCATCTCTTCCGTCTCTCTCTTTCGACCCCCGCTCTCTGGACTCGCCTCCACGCGCAGTACAACCCTCGCCCGACCCGCGCCGAGGTGTCGGACGTCGCCAACGCCGTCCTCGACGGCGCCGACTGTGTCATGCTCTCGGGCGAGACGGCCAAGGGCACGTACCCGATCCAGGCCGTCGAGATGATGGCCGAGACGTGCCTCCTCGCCGAGGCGACCGTCTCGTACGCGTCGCTCTTCAACGAGCTCCGCTCGATGGCGCAGCGCCCGACCCCGACGTCCGAGACCGTCGCCATGGCGGCCGTCGCCGCCGCGATCGAGCAGAACGCCGGCGCCATCATCGTCATGTCGACCTCGGGCGAGACGGCCCGCCTCGTGTCCAAGTACAAGCCCCCTTGCCCCATCATCACGGTGACGCGCAACGAGCAGACGTCGCGCCAGGTGCACCTGCACCGCGCCGTCTACCCGATGTACTTTGACCAGCCCCGGCCCGAGACCAACGAGGGGTGGCAGACGGACGTCGACAATCGCATCCGCCACTCGTGCAAGCAGGCGCTCAAGCTCGGCATCGTCCGCAAGGGCGACACGATCGTCGCGCTCCAGGGGTGGCGCGGCGGCCAGGGCAGCACCAACAGCATGCGCATCCTCGCTGTGCCGGAGGAGGAGGACGCCCTCATCCTCCGCCCGACCGAGAAGTGAGGGGCCCTCCAGCCTCCCTTCCTCCCTCTCGCTCTCGCTCTCGCTCTCGCTCTGTCGGCGCTTGCGCGCTTCTGGTCTCCCCTCGCTTCCTATCCGGCCACACCCCCTCTCTTTCGCAGTCACCCGGTTGTCCTGTCGTTGATAGTTCTGTCTCTCTCCTTTCATCCCCTCCCTCGCAATCTCTCTCTCTCTCTCTCTCTCTCTTCTCTCTCTCTCGCTCGCTCTCCCTCGCGCTCAAAACTGCCAACTAGACGAGTATCGCAGGACCTACAGATGTGACGAAGGAGAGGTACAGAGAGTCGACGACGAGAAGAACAGCTACAAAGGGCACAGAACCAGCCTCAGGGGTCGAAAGCTCCAATAGTCGCTACCGAAGGGTTCACGGGGCAGAGGCGTGCGTCCGGCAGGTTGATTCTCGCCCCGCTCGGAGGGAGGAGTCTACCGACGGAGGGAGTGCCAGTCAGAGTGCGGAGGAAGAAAAGGAAAGAGCGGAGATGCACACTGTGAGCGCCGTGAGCGCCGTTACATACGCCCAGTTTCGGCAGCCCGTGGTCGCTCGAGCGGATCTTGAGGTGCGCGCCGCCTGCCCAATACCCGAAGGCGCGGCGCACGCGCACCGTGGCGATGCGCTTGTCCTGGGGTGTGAGCTCTGGGTGAAAATTGTCGACGAGGGGTTGCAGCGCTGGGATCGTGCTCGCGGCGGCGGTCGGGCTCGTCATCCACCGCACCGCAGGACCGCCAAGCTGACGAGCGCTCCATCTCATATATGTCGGCAGACACTTGCTGACTCGTCGAGGTCCAGAACTCGGTCTGGATCGACGGTCTCGTCACGCCCTGAGAGAGTGTCGCCGCCTGGCGAACCGCGGTCGTCGAGCAAGATGACGCGAGTATCTGGGGGGTCGTCTCCGGCGAGTTTGCGGCAGTCGAACCTGTCAAAGGTGTACAGTCAGTGGTATAGACTCAGAAGCGCTGAGAGACGGGCTCGCCTGATTTGGAGATCCGAGAAGGCGCAAGTGCGCAAGTCCGAGTTTGCTGCGTAGAGCATGCTCTCGTCCATGCGCGCCGCGGTTCCCGTCACAGCCTTGGAAAACTCTAAGTGATCCCGAGGGAACGTCATGCAGTCCCCGTCCGACGCGCCTCGAAGAGGCCAAAGCATCTGATTGCGAGACGGCTTCGCCTGGACGATCGCCTCCTTGACGCGGCCGGCGAGCCGCTTGAGCTTGAAGTGCTGTGCCTCGGCGAGTAGCGCCTTGGCCGCTTCGAGCTCGCTCAGACCCTCGAGCTTAACAGGGAAGAACGTCGCCGTAGCCGCTGAGCCACTCGACGACGAGGTGAAAGTACTCGGGGCGGCGGTCGGAGTAGAGCGTGCTCGCGCCGTCGTTGCCTCAAGAAACACGCCGACAAAATTGTTGGGCGAGTCGAACTGGACTTGGGAGTTGGAGAGGTGGAACGACTGGCCGCGGAGGACGACAAAGTAGCTCCTAGCGGCGAGGGGCGATTGAACGCTGTGCAGCGTGAAGGCAGTCTCCTGCGTTCATTCAAGCCGTGCGACACAAGCAGCTGCCCAGGCCAGGGAGCCAGGACCAGGCCGGCGTGCGGCGCGCGACATGGAGAGGCGGCGGAGGGAGAGGGCAGGAGGACACGAACCCATCGGACTGTCCTGCCCGTCGACCACGTAGACAGACATCCTTGTGTGACGCTGGACGAATGCACTCGGGAGCAGATGAAGGTGAGCGGCAGGAGCGAGACGTCCCTTCGTCCTCATCGCCTCATCAGCTGCCGGGTCCTTGTCTCCCCCCTCTCTCCCCCGCTACAGCACCCAGCCCTATCGAGCATGTCAGAACCAGTCGACCTCGCTACGCAGCACGCAGCCGAACCCTCCACCTCCCCCAAAGCTCCGCTCGCTCTCCCCGCTCCTTCAGACGTCGAGGGAGGCGTCACTCAACTCGAAGTCAACGGCCAGAGCTTCAGCTTGCTCGGTAAGATGGGACCCACGGTCGTCAACTCGGACGGTGTGCGTCGTCCACTTTCGCTCCTCTCTGTCGGCTCCCCTCGAGGAGCTTGTAGACTCGGCGGTGCAGCTGACCCCTTCCTTGTCTTCACAGACCCTCTCGCGCATCGCCAACTGGAGCGAGATGATTCCCTCGGAGCGCGCACGCATCCTGCGCGTCCTCGGCAAGCGCAACGGCGTCCGCTTGGAGAACAAGCGTGCGGAGCTCGCCGGCCAGGAGGGTGACGGTGCGGCGCAGGAGTGAGGGCGAGGGCGTGTTTCGAGTTCCTACTGGTGCGTCAAGGCCCTCCTCTTGTCTTGAGCTCGAGCTACGAGTGCTGACAAGTCGAGCAGTACATAGGTCGGTCAAGCAGTGTTGCAAGCAGTTTCGTCATTCGTTCCCCTTCGGTCGTGCGCGTCGAGCGCCGCGCTACACGCTGCCAGTCGTCAGGTTTCCGTCGGGCACACGCACGCTGGTCGGACAGGATAGGACAAAGTGTCGGGCAGTCGAAAGACCGGCCCAGGGAGGAAGTGGTGCCTTTGACGCCGCCTCGCTCGTTCATGTCAGCAGGCGCGGCTCTCTGTGGTGTCAAGAAAGCTATCTGCAGTTCCCACTTAGAGAAAAAGCCACTGAACACGGATAGCGAGACCAGGACTTCTTCGCCTTGAGCGCCTCCCCCAGCCAGGTCGATCGTGCCCTCTCATCCCTCAATCCTCACCTCGCACTCGCCAGGATGGCCCGCACCCGCTCTGCACGCAATCACTCTCCCTCTGCCGTGCTCGACCCGCCACCCGCGGCCGCCAACGAACCCACGGCCGTCGACCCCACCCCGGCCGCCGCCGCCTCGGCGACGTCACCACGCTCCGCCTCACCGCCCGCCGCGAGCCCCAAGCGCAGGAAGCGGCCCGTCGAGCCGCGCAGCGCTCGCAAGAAGCAGCGCCTCTCGGCGATCGAGGTCGAGGGGGACGGCGACAGGGAGGGGGAGGGAGAGGGAGAGGAGGCGGTGCAGCGTGCGAGGAGACTCGACGGAGGAGCGGCGCGCGGTAGGCTGGACGACGAGGCTGAGAGGATGACACGAGTCGGAAAGAAGGTCACGCTCGGAGACGGGCAGAGGGACTATACCATCAGTGCGTCCTCTCTCCCTTCAACTTCTTGTCGCGAGAAGACACTCATCATCTTCCCTCTGCCCAGCGTGTCCGCTGCCATGGCGCGACACCAAGACGCGCGAGTTCCACTTTGACGACTTTCCCGAGTTCAGGCCCAACCTGAGTCCAGAGTGCGCCGTCGCAGCCCCTCTTCCTCGAGCATCGTCTCCGAGTCGCATTGACAAGCGCTCGTTTGCTCCCGGCTTGACAGGGAGATCATCCGCCAGGGCTCGTTCGACGGCGGGTATTTCAGGTCGGTCAAGGTGCGCTTCCGATGCGGGCAGATCGCTGCGAGGAGAGGAGCGCTGACCGGCGAGGACTCTCGCACACAGAGCCAGAAGTCCGGCCGCGAGCTGCACGAGGACTGGTCCGATTTTCCCAAGGGTGCGTCTCTCTGTCTGGCGTCTCGCCCTTCGATGTCGTGAGGCACTTCGAGAAGAGACGCTGACGCTCAGCTCGCTGCACGCGGACAGAGTGGTACGAGGGCCTCGACGTCTCGCGCGTGCGTTTTCGCGTTCACCTTGACTCGCTCCGCCTCAAGCTTCGCAACTGATTGACCGCTCGCTCCCTCCCGCGCAGTACCTCACCCGCCCGGACCCTGGCGACGACTCTGTCAACAAGTGGCAACCGCGGATGGGTCAGCCTTACGAAGCGTGGGAGAAGAGCGGGTGGCTCCGCCCCGAGCACGACGCGCGCGGGTGGTTCACGTGGTACTACCGCTTCTGGCTCGGCAGGAGGTGCGACGACGACCAGAGGCAGGTGCAGAGGTGGAAGGGCGTCGCGGGCGAGACGGGCAGGTTTAGGAGGATGCTGCTGGGGCAGTATCGCAAGCATGGTCTGAGTGCGTGCGCAGTTTCGCGCGCGGTGCTGACTCGGAACGATTGGGCCTGACCTGCTTCCGCGCGTGCAGGTTTCGTCGAGCCGGACGAGGAGCACGCCTCGCCAGGAATCCGGCAGACGCTCAACCACTGGTATGCCCTGCCCAGTTCCCTCGCTCTCTAAACGTCTGAGCAGCAAAGCCTGACACTGCTCTCGTCTCCACTCACGCAGGGCGTACGACCCGACCACGGCGCACCTGAACCGTTTCCGCGAGGAAAAGGGCGACCGCGTCGCAAACGACGATGCCGACGCGTCGTAGCTCTTGCCCTCCCTCGCTCCCTCGCACTGCGCTGGGTGAATCAACAGAGGGTGACATGCACAAATGGAGCGACGTGTCCGTCGCAGGAGGCTCTATCGGTTCAAACTCGCCCGCCGATGCGGCGTGCTCGCGGGCCACGGGTCGCACCGGTCCCAGCCCGTCACGGCGCGACGGAGGTAGTACATCGCCATGTCGGCGTATAGGCGAGCGGGTGCACCTGCTTGGAGGTGCTGGTCGTCCGCTGCAGGTGAGCGAGGCGGGGAGTCAGCGGAGTGCGTCTCGAGATGGCCGCCTCGAGGAGAAGGTCCGAAGCGACGGGAGGAAGTGCGACATACCGTATCGCGACTCGCCCGTCAGCAGTGATGCCCCTGTGCGTGCGTCAAGAGAAGGTCAGCTTGAGCACTGGACAGCGGAAGACGCGAGCGGGGACGCACACTCAAAGATCGGGACGTCGAGCTTGGCGAGTACGGCGCGCAGGCTCTCGTTGAGCTGGAACACTTCGACGTTGCCCTCGTTGCGGTTTGTCTGGTGCGCTTGACCTGCGTTTTGCCGCGTCAATCCTGCCGCGTTTCGAGGGCGAGAAGGAAGAAGACGAGGTGCGTACCGAGGCGAAACATGATTGGGACGCCGGGGAACGCTTCCCGGACGGCCTCGACGAGTACACGGACCCGAGAGCGGTGCCATGCGAGCTCGGAGTAGGTCAAGGGGCGCTCCTTGCGCCGCAGGAACTCGTGGTGGTTGAAGTGCTCGGCGTAGAGGGCAAAGTAGCGCAGGTCCTGCGTTTCGGAGCGAGCATGAGCCGAGTCAGGAGAGCCGAGAAGAGAGAGAGAGGACGAGGCAGACTGACCCAGAAGAACGAGTTGAGCACAATCATGCTCGGACGCCCGACCTCGCTCACCGCAGGGACCCAGAACTCCCTCAGGCGGCCCTCGACAGAGTACGGCGGCGGATTCTCGTTCTCGCGCGAGCTGGGCAGCGCGGGGATGTTCCACGCGTCGGGTGGGAGCGAGTCGGATTCAGGAGCGAGGCCGTAGTGGAAGAAGGAGGCGAAAGTGAGGTTGAGGTCCTGTCGTGTCCGTCCGGGCCGCGTGCGTCAGCTCGAGGGGCTTCAGAGAAGCAGGATAGGTGAGCGTACGGGGAAGCGGCAGTTGGCCTTGATGTGCCAGTGCGGGACGTCGAGGACTGCACCGCCTGCCTCGTGCTGGCGACAGAAGACCTCGAGGTTCATCCGGTCGTGTCTGTGGGCTCACAGCGTCAGTGTGCTCGAGCCAAGAGACATGGCGTGCGAAAATGCGAGAGCATACGAGTCGCCGATGAACCACACACTCTGGTCCCTCGCGAACGCCAACTCGCTCGGCTTGACCTTCTCGTTGAGCATGTCGCCGTAAGCGGGGGCGGCCAAGCTCAGCACGTCGTCGGGAGGGTCGATCGCGTCTTCTATTGCGGTGCTCGACGTGAGGTCGTCGAGAGATGCGGACGGAGGGAAGGGGACGTGGCGGATCGACAGGTTCGACGGTCGGAAGATGTCTGCGCGCGAGGACCACTGCGTTCAGCTCCGTCTCGTCGGCGCGGGAAGAGAGTGCGAGGGACAGGACGCACAGCCTGGCGAGCGAAAGGGGTCAAAGCAGGCTTCTGCGTCGCCTCTATCGGGCAGAGGGCCGGTTGATCCTCGCCAGACCTGCGGCGGAATGTCAACGCGCGGCATGATCAGCGCGCGGCCCGCAGAGCTTGACGACGGCAAGGCGCACCGAGTGAACGAGGAGGAAGGCAGCGACGACCCAGCCAGCGTAGGTCCAGTTGAGCAAGCGGAGGTACGCCTGCAGCTGGAGAGAGAGACGACGAGGGGGAGGTGCTGCAAGTCCGCCTTGCTCGACGAAGTCGTCCGTCTCGCAGCGTTCGTAGGCAGCCATCGAGAAGAGCTGAAGAGCGAGGCCCCCCACTGAGCGACAGAGAAAGAGAGAAGCGGCGGCTCGGAGCCCTGCAGGGACGTGATCGAGAGTGAGCGAGTTGCTCGGAAGCCCGACGGGGGCCTTAGGTTTGATTAGGGTTGGTCACCGCTATTGCCGCAATAGCGTGGAGGCGACTCTCCGCGCGCCCCCTCGCGGCCCCTCTTACCGGATCCTCCACCCCGTTCCCCGACCCCCCAAGCCATGTTTGCCGCGTTCCGCACCGCTGCCCGTACCGCCCAGCGCGCCTACTCGACCGCCGCCCCGGCTGGCGCGAGCGGCACCGAGTTCGAGGCTGCCCGCCAGGCCGTCGCCGACCACGCAAAGCACTCTGCCGAGCTCTGGCGCAAGATCACGTGCGTTCTCTTGCTTCTCTCTCTCGAGACTGTTACTCGTTCTCGCACACCCTCGAGCGACCCTGGAGACGCGGCGACGCCGGGTCGTGAGGGCGGGGAGGAAGGAGCGATGCGGGAGGACCCGCTCGTCGAGGGGCACAACGGGCGTACGCGTGGGGTGTGGACACGCACAGTCGAGCTCGACAGGGTCGCTGCACGCTGTGTGTGCGCACTCTCCTGCAGCGTCGACCGCACTGGGTCGCCGTCCGGGGATCCCTCTTCCCAGCCCTTCCCCCGGCCAAGCAGCGCTGACCGATTGATGTCGCCCCCCTTGCCCTGCACGTCGACAGCTACTACGTGGCCTTCCCGTCGAGTACGTCGCCCGAGCCCCTTCGCGCAGCTGATCGGGCGAGGTGAGGCGAGCCAGCTGGGTCGCAGAGGGCTGACCCCGTCGCTACCCTCAGTCATCATCGGCTTCCTCAATGCGAAGGCGCTCGCCGACGAGCACGAGAAGCACCTCGAGCACATCAAGGAGGAGAACGGTGGCGAGCTCCCGGAGCGCATCCGCTACGTACGTCCTGCTGGCCCCTCTCTCGCCTCGCTCCTCAACTGCACGTGCTGACCCGCTCTCCTCCGCAGCCTTGTGTGTTTCCCATTCCCTTGCGACTTCGATGGAAGAGCGCGAGGAGGAATGCGCACGGCCCTGCCGCCGCCGCCTCTTGGTCCTCTTGGACGGACGCCTGCCGGAGGGACCCGCTCGCTGACCGCCTACCTCCCTCCCTGCTTCCACTCTCCCCCTGCGTCCTCTTCTTCCATGCCCGTAGACTTCAACAAGCGCGAGAAGGCCTTCCCCTGGGGCGACAACACGCCCTTCTTCAACCCGCACGTGCGTCTCTCCCGTCTCCCTCTCTTCTTCTCCTCCCTCGCTCTCTCATTGTCTGCAGTATTCGAGTACGTCGACTGACCATGCTGACAAACTCGTCTCTCACGTGCAGGTCAACATCCCCGTCGAGTAAAGCGTCCGTCGCGGCCGCTCTGGATCGGGTCTGGGTCTGTCGTCGTGGTCGAGCCTGCCGGGTGGGGTGGGAGTGCAAGGAGAGGCTTATACTTCAAGTGCGGCCGCGTCGAGATGCGAGAGGGCTGGTGCGACGTGGGGCTGGGAAGAGGCAGAGGAGCACGCGTGCCGCCCGACCGCCGCCCGCAGCCCATGTTCTCCGCTCTCCTCCCCGCCGTTTTCGTTCTCTCCCGCAGCACCGTCCTCGGCCGCATCGCCGCTCAGTGGGTAGGTAGTGCCCGGCTCCGCACACGCCCCCGGATTGTCAGCTCGGGATCGAGCGCGCGCGCACCCCCGGACGCACGGTTCTCGCGGACGCGGTGTTTTTGTCCGGTTCGCGAGCTACGACGCCTCTTTGCTTCCCATCGCTCACTTCCTGCTGGACTCTGCTCAGCTGCCATGGCTGCAATCCACGTCTCTGAGAAGACTGCGCTGGACGCGGCGAGTCACACGACGGCGTGGGTGGCCTCTCCCTCGCCCCTCTTCACCCTCACTGACTCGCTGACCCTTTCTTCGTCCTCCCAGGATCATCGTTGGAGCTGGAGTGTCTGGCCTCGACGCCTTGATACAGTTCAAGCGGCTGCTCAAGCTGGACGACGTCGTGTGCTAGTGCGTCTCCTTCGCCTCTTCGACTTCAACTCGTTCGGCCTTGCGATGCCGACCGACCTGTCCCGCTAACTCGATGTGGGCCCCGGCGCGCAGCGAAAAAGGCGACGAGCTGGGCGGGACCTGGGCGAGCAACCGCTACCCTGGCGCCTCGTGCGACGTGCGTCCCTCCTCACTCGACTCCGCACCTGCCGAATTAACGACTCGCTCGCGCAGATCCCCATCGCGTTCTACTCGTTCTCCTTCGAGCCCGCGACCGAGTTTGCGACGCAGTGGCCCGGCGCCGTCGGGATCTGCCAGTACTACGAGCGGGTGGTCCAGAAGTTCGGGGTCCGCTCGCAGATCGTTTTCCGCACGGTCGTCGACGAGGCGCGCTTCTCACGCGAGACGGGCCTGTGGACTGTCCAGCTCCGCGACGTCGAGACGGGCGAGACGCGCACCAAGACGTGCAACATCCTCGTCTCGGCCGTCGGCGCCCTCTCTGTCCCCGCCGACGCGCCCTTCGACACGAGCTCGTTCGACGGCAAGGTGATGCACAGCGCGAGGTGGGACGAGAACGTCTCGCTCACGGACAAGGACGTCGTCGTGCTCGGCAACGGCTGCTCGGCCGCGCAGCTCGTTCCGGCCGTCTTGCCCGAGGTCAAGTCCCTCACCCAGATCGCGCGCACCAAGCACGCCATCGTCAAGCCCAACGCCATCGTCGACAACTCGTTCACCAACGGCCTGTACCGCTGGGTCCCGGGCGTGCGTCTCGCACTCTCCTTCTCAGCCGCTCTCGTGCCTGACTTTGCCCCGCTCGCGTCACAGCTCTTTGCCTTCTTCCGCTGGGCCGTCTACTCCATCTGCGAGAGCTACTTCTACCTCAGTGACAAGGAGGCTGGCGCTGCGGGACGCAAGAAGATCCACCAGGAGAGCACGAGCTAGTGCGTCTCGAGTGCGGCGTCGCCCTTTCGTCATGCGCGTTTCGCTGACGCGACCCTCGGGCACGCAGCATTGAGAAGACTGCACCGGCCAAGTACCGCGACCAGCTCGTCTACGACTTTGAGTTCGGCCAGAAGGTGCGTGCTCCCACACGAAGGCTCGTGCGAGCTCACAGCGACCCTGACCCTTCTCGCTCCCTGGCAGCGCCGCATTATCGACTTCCCCGGCTACTGCGCCTCGCTGCACAGCCCCAAGTTCAACCTCTTGCTGCCCGACACGATCGTCTCGGCAAAGGGCCGGACCGTGACGACCGCGCAGGGCGTCGAGGTGCCCGCCGACGTGATCGTCTTGTCAACAGGCTTCAAGGTGACCGAGTACCTGCACCCTCTGTCGGTGTACAACAGCGAGGGCGAGAGCCTCGTCTCGCGCCTGAAGGGCAACGGCGTCAAGACCTACCTCAGTGCGTCGCCCCCGCCGCCCGTTCCGGCAATCGGCAATCGAGGGCACGTTGACTGACGCTGCTCTGAGCTGCCTAGCCTCGATGGTCGCCTCGTACCCCAACTCCTGGCTCCTGATGGGTCCCAACAGCGTGACGGGTCACTCGTCCGCTCTGTTCAACACCGAGTGCACGGTCGAGATGATGGCCAACCTCCTCAAGCCCGTCGTCAAGGCGCTCAAGGCCGCGCCGACTGCGTGCGGGGTGCCAGCGCCGACCGTCGAGGTGACGCAGGCGGCCGAGGACGAGTGGTACGCTGCCATGAGGGCCGAGATGTCGAAGAAGGTGTGGGAGATGGATGGCGGCATCGTGCGTTTGCGACCTGTCCCTTTTCCTCTCTTCCAGTCGGTCGCTCAACCCTCCTCTTCGCAGTCCTGGTACGTCGACCCGGCCATCGGCAAGTGCACGACGCTCTGTAGGTCCACCCTCCCTGGTCCCGCTCTCGCCCACGCTCTCTCTCTCTCTCTTGCTCGCCCACGGAGTCACCGCACCTGCGCACTGACGTGCTCTATCTGGCGCTCGCGTCACAGTCCCCTGGAGCCAGCCCGAGTTCATGCGACAGACCCGCGAGACGCCCCAGGAGCGCTTCGTCTGGTCGCACTGCCTCAAGGCCTGAGCGCCGCGCCCCCTCTCTCGCCGCGTAAACTCCCCCTCCCTCGTCCCTTCCGCGTCTTTGCTCACTGTATCTCGTGGCCGTAACGCGGGTTTATTCGTGCCGTTGCCGTGGCGTCGGCAAGCTCGACAGAGAATGACGCCTACCGTTGCTTCTTTACTCTTGCCTTCCCTTCTGCTCCCTCCTCGTGGTAGCCACGTCCTCATGAGCACTCTGTGTAGAAATAGGCCAGGAGCTCGACGCGCAAGGAAGCCAGCCCGTCCCAAATCGCGGCAACTTGCCGTCGCCGGGAGGGAGCTCGAGCGTCGGCGCCCTGCGTTGCGAGCAAGTCCTGCGCCGTAGCAAGTCGACGAGAGCAGCCCCGCGTCCCTCACCGACATCTTCAGCCGCGAGAAGCGAAGCCACCGTGCGTGAGAGAGAGCGGCGCCCCTCCTCCACGTCCTCGACCTCCGACTGCCCGCACTCGCGCATGGCGTGCGTCGTGCCACCTCCTCGCCCGCAACTCACCGACTGACACCCCTTCCCACGCGCAGGGCCCCCTCCCCCACCGTCGCCCCTCCCCCCACTTCCTCCTCAACCGCCCCCGGCCCCGGACTCGCTCCCCAGCCCGCCCCGAGCGAAGCACAGGCACAGGCGCCCGCGCACGCCTGCAGGTGGCGCTTCTGCACCGAGGTGCTGCCGACGGGCGCGGCACTGCAGGCGCATGCGGTGGCGCACTTGCGGGAGGCGTTCCCCGCGGCGGCGATGAAGACGAGGGGCGGGTAGCGAGATCTGGGGCGTAGAGATGGGTGGGAGAGGAGGAGGAGCTGTATCTGAGCTGTGCGAGCGAACCAAGCGGTTTATCCCGTCAGAGCAGAGACGCTCTGCCACAGGCCCCGCCGAGTCGCGAGTCTCCGAGTCCTCTCCCGACAGCGCACCCCATTCGCGCTCAAGCCATCCCCGCGTACGTTGCACACCAAAAGCCCCGCCTCACGACGACCCACCCAAGCGCCTCAACCTCGCCTCGGCCGCCCGGGCCCTCTCCTCCCTCTCGACCCTCCTCTTCTGCTCCTCGCTGAGCCCGCTGCGCTGCCTCTCCTGCATGACCTGCGGCGGCCCGCCCCCGAGGCGGTTGACCCCCGCTCGGAGACTCGGCGTCCTCGCCTGCGCGTCCCTCACGCGCCGCTCCTCCTCCTCCCTCTCGGCCACCCGCGCCCTCTCCCTCTCCTCCTCCTTCTCGCGCGCCTCGTCCCTCTCCCTCGCCCTCTGGCGCCGCTCCTCCTCCCGCCTCTCCCTCTCCACCTCGACCCGCTCGTCCAGCCCACTCGGGACCCGCGCGGCCGCGACCCAGTCACACCGCGCCGGGTCCGCAAACGCCGCGAAGCGGAACTGGTTCCGCGTCGGGCGCGAGGGCGCGAGCTCGTATGCTGTGCGGCCCTGCGGCGAGACGTACGTCGGGTCTGCCGAGGAGGAGGACGAGGACGAGGAGGGGGAGGCGGGCGAAGAGAGGAGGAAGCGCACGACGAGGGGCTGGTCGGCTGCGCTCGCGCAGTGCAGCAACGTCGGGGTGCGGTCCCTCTCTCGCGCGTCCCACCAACCCGGGAGCTCGCCCCTGCCTCCCCCTCCCCCTCCCGCTCCCCCTCCCGCAGCCTCGCCCAGCCCGCTCTCGAGCTCAGGCCCGTACTTGTCTAGGAACGCCCTGAGGGCGTCGACGCGCCCCTTGCGTACCATGTCGACGAGGCGGGTCCACCGGTCGCGCTCGAGCTCTTGGGCCTTGCTCAGCTGCGGCTCGGCGGGCTTGGGAGGCTCCTTCTTTGCCGGGGGGGCGGGGGAGGGGGAGGGGGCGGTCGGCTTGGGCGTGAGGGAGGAGAGGTACGACGCGTCGAGGGCCGCGAGGGCCTCGGCCGAGAGGTGGGACGTCTTGACGCGTGTGAGCTCGACGAACGCGCGCACGAGCTCGTTGATGGTCTGCGAAGGGTCGGCGTCGTCAGTCTCCCGTTCGCACAGCCCCCTCGAGAGAGAGAGAGCGCGCGCAAGAGAGAGAGAGAGAGAGAGAGAGGCACGCACCGGCCGCTTGGTCGGGAACCCGAAGCCCCGAATGCGGGGGTCGCCCTTCTCGAGGACGGCGTCGTCGTAGCCAAAGAAGGTGCGGTAGTTGTTCTTGGAGCAGCGCAGGAAGACGAGCTCGGACGAGCGGATCTCGTCGCCCCACGACGAGAGGAGCTCGCGCACTTCCTGCGGACACCGATGCGGGACAGTGCGTCAGTCGTCGTTTTGCCCGACAGCCGAGGGGCGTTCGTTCTCGCGTCGCGGGAGGGCTCGAGCGAGGAGGCAGGAGGTAGGAGGCAGGAGCACGAGCCGGGACGCACATCGGTGAGGGCCGCCTCGTTGTGCCTGCGGATCATGGCACCCGCCGACTTTGCCTTGCCCTTGCCCGCGTCGTTGGCGCTCTGTGCCCCGCCCTGCTTGCGACGGGCTGCGGCGGGTGCGGGGTGGGTTTGACGAACATGGGGTTCAGCGTGCACGAAGAGGAGAGGAGAGAAGAGCAGGGAGGGGACGCACTCGTGTAGCGGTGGAACGTCTTCTTCTCGAGCACGACCAACTCCCTCTCCTTGTCCTTGCCCTTGCCCCGACCGACCAACCTCGGCCTGAGCTGCACCACCATTCCCGCAAAGTGGCCCCCACCAAACATGAGCAGCGTCCACTTGCGCTCTCCCTCGTCCGCCCCTTGGGAGGGCGCGCCCTCTGGTGGCAGCTGGAGGGAGCGCAGCTCGTCGAGGACGGCGAGGCCCTCTTCTGTGCCGGGGAGGGCGCGCCTGCGCGCGCCCGCGAGGGGGAGCGCGGCGCGGGCGACGCCGTACTGCGTCGAGGGGGCGACGTCGGGCGCCTCGAACCACTGGAGGGCGGTGCGCGGGCCGGCGAGGAGGAGCGCGTCGGCTTCCTCGTCTGCGTCGGTGGCTCCCGGGGTGGCGCGCGCGAGGTGCGTCTTGCGGAGGACGCGCGAGAGGTTCGAGTGGGCGTGGGAGGAGGCGGCGGGCGAGTCGGGCGAGTCGTCCGAGTCGGAGGGGGCAAAGTCCGAGGCCGAGGACGAGGCGGACGAGGCGTCCGAGCCCGAGATGGAGGCGCTGAGGTCTGGTGGGGCTCGACGAGGGGGTGGGTGAGTTGAGAGGGAGGAGGGAGGAGAGGGAGGGAGTGACGCACTGTCGACGAGGTTGTTGAACTCTTGTTCCGAGACGGGGGTCTTTTTGCCTTGGAGGCGGAGTTTGACGTTGTAGCGGTACCAGTCGGTGTGGTAGTGGTGTTTGAGGCCCTCGAGGGTTGAGAAGGATGCGCCCGTGAGTGCGCAGGTGTAGGATCCGCGCGACTGGGGCGTGGCGTGTGCGAGGTCTGCGTCTGCGTCGGTGGTGGTAGGGGGAGGGGCAGGGTCCAGGGTGCGGTTCGAGGGGTGCAAAGGGTGAGATTCGGGGATGACGAGTTGGCGAGGGTGGAGGGCCGTGACGAGGTCCCGTGGGAGCTGGAACGCGTAGAGGGCCTGGTGGGGGAGCTTGTAGGCCATGGTGAGCACGCGCGTGGCGAGAAGGGCGGTGCACTAGGAGGGCTCTAGAGAGACAAGGAGCGAGAGAGGGAGTGACATCGTCCAAGTAGTTGCCTCGACTCGACCAGGCCGCGGAGGAAGCGGCGTCACCAACTGCAGCCCTCGGGAGACCATGGCACCTCGGATCCGCACTGCCTGGGCACTGCAACCCTGGACCTCACCCCGTCGTGGCCCCCTCGCTACTACTCGACACCGCCTCGCCTCGTCGTCGTCCTCTTCCTCCTCCCCTGCAACCGACCCGCGCTGGCCAGGATGGATCCCCACCATCGGCTTGGAACTGCACGTACAGCTCAGGGGCAACCCCAAACTCTTGTCCCGTCCGTCGACCTTCCCCCTCCTCGTCTCGCACTCGTCCTCTCTCCTGACTGACCCCTCCCTCCCTCCCTCCCTCCCCCACTCCGACCGCAGCCGAGCACGCCGTGTACGATGACACGCCCAACACGCACGTCGCCCCCGTCGATGCGGCCCTCCCCGGCGCCCTTCCCGCAAGTCCCCCTCCTGTCTCCTCCTCGTCCCTCCTCCCCTCGCTCACCCTTGCCCCTCCCCTCCCCCGCAGGTCCTCCAACCCCGCGCCGTCCGTCTCGCCCTCCTCGCCTGCCTCGCCTTCAATGCCCGCATCAACCCCCGCAGCACGTTCGACCGCAAGCACTACTTCTACCCGGACCTCACGAGTGGGTACCAGGTCACGCAGCGGTACGACCCCTTGGCGCGGGACGGCGTCGTGCGCGTCCCGAGGCCGCCTGCAAGGGGCAAGAGCGCAAAGGCAAAGGCGAGTGCGAGGGACAGCGACGAGGACGAGTACTTTGAGGTCCGCCTCGAGCAGATCCAGCTCGAGCAGGTGCGTCTCCCTCCTCCCCTCCTTCCGCAAGGCCTCCGACTCGCTCCTGACCGCCCTCGCGCACAAGGACACGGCCAAGTCTTTCCACGACCCGTCCCTCTACCCCTCGAGCTCGAGCTCGAGCTCGAGCTCGGGCGGGGGCGGCACCCTCGTCGACCTGAACCGCTCCGGCGCGGCCCTCATCGAGGTCGTCACCCGGCCGGACCTCCAGTCCCCGGAAGACGCCGCCGCGTTCGTGCGCACGCTGCAGGCGGCGCTGAGGCACGTCGGCGCGAGCGGCGCCAACATGGAGAGGGGGGAGCTGAGGTGCGATGTCAATGTGTCGGTCGCGAGGGCGGGGGGTGCGGGCGCGCCGGGGGAGGGGGAGGGCGAGGGGGAGGCGCTGGTGAGGGGGACGAGGTGCGAGGTCAAGAACTTGAACGGCGTGCGGTTCATCGCAGCTGCGATCGGTCCGTCCCCCTTCCCATCTCTCCTTCCCGCGCCGCCCCGCCCTTCCCTGACCTCCTCACTCCGCACCTACTCGAGCAGAATCCGAGATCCACCGCCAGATCGCGCTCCTCTCGTCCGGCTCTCCCGTGCGCCAGTCGACACGGGGCTTCAACGCCCTCACGTCGTCGACGTTCCACCTGCGCTCCAAGGAAGACGCGCCCGACTACCGCTACGTCCCCGACCCGGAGCTCGCGCCCCTCGTCGTCTCCCGCGCGGCGCTCGACGCGCTCCGGCGCGAGGTGCCCGAGCTGCCGGAGGAGGCGAGGCGGCGCCTCAGGCGCGAGTACGGGCTCGGGAGGAGGGAGGCGGGCGTGCTGGTTGCGCTTGGGGAGGGGGCGGACGAGGGCGCTGCGGGCGGGGCGCAGGGGGCGCAGGAGGAGGACGAGGCGAGCCCCGGGATCGGGGTCAGGTGGTTTGAGCAGCTTGCCAAGGGGAGGGACGCCAAACTCGCCGCCAACTGGTTGCGTCTTCTCCCTCCTCCTCCCACTCCCTTCTCCCTCTCCCTCTCAACCCTTCGCTGACCCTTCCCCACGCACCCCTCCACCCCCAAATCCCCCACACACCCAGGCTCATCCACACCTACCTAGGCCTCCTCTCCCGCTCCTCCCTCTCCCTCCCTCGCTCGCCCCTCTCCCCCCCGGAACTCGGCACCCTCCTCGACGCCGTCGCCGCCAAGCAGCTCACCACCACCGAGGCGAGGAACGTGCTCGGGGCCTTTGTCCGGCGCGCGGGGGAGACGGGGGCCGGGGCGGGGCCGGAGGTGGGCGCGTTCGGGAACGAGCTGGACGAGCTGCTCGCGTCCCGCGCTGCTCCCCCCGCCTCCTCTCCCTCCTCCAGCAGCGGCAGCGGCAGCAACAACGCCGACGCCGACCTGTCCGCCCTCGTCGACACCCTCATCGCGTCGCACCCGGCCGAGGCGGCAAAGGTCCGCGCCGGGCACGACAAGGTCGTGCAGCGGCTCGTCGGCGCCGCCATGAAGCTCACCCGGGGCAAGGCCGACGCGCTGAGGGTCGGGGAGGAGCTGAGGAGGCGGCTCGTGGCGGGCGGCGGGGAGGCGTAGCGGCGGCGTTAGACGGAGAGAGAGAGAGACGCGCGGGGAGAAGAGGGGGGACCGGGTTGAACGGGAGTGCACTGCAGGTGTCGTTGAGGCGCGCGCGGGTACGGATTATCTTTTGCGAAGTGGGAGGGAACAACAAGGGCACGGCAACGAGTGAAGATCAAGAGAGAAGAAAGGAGGTGGGAGAAAGAGGAGAAGGGGGAATGGGATCAAAGAAAGGAAGGGGTGGGATAAAGCGCGTCCGGGCGCATGCGGTGCGGGTATGGAGGAGGAAGAGGTTAAGCTCTCGTAGCGGAGTGGTGGAAGCAGCCGGCTCAGACAACCGACGCGAGGGCCTCCCTGCGGCTCCTGCCCCGCTCGGCATCGAACGCGGGCGCCTCGCCGACAAAGACGGTTCTGTCGCCGGACCTCTCCTCGTCGTAGTCGAACGTGGCGCAGTGCAGGCACGCCGAGTTGTCCCAGATGCACAGGTCGCCCTCGGACCACCTGTAGCGCACCTGGGCGTCGTGCGACTGCGCCTGGAGCTTGAAGAGGTAGTCGAGGAGCGCGCGGCTCTCGTCGAACGTGACGCCCTCGATGCGCTCGGTGAAGCACTGGTTGACGAAGAGCGTGTTGAACCCCGTGACGGCGTTCGTGCGGATGACGGGGTCTGCAGAGTGAAATGCCTCTGGTCAGCACGCTGTGTTCCCCTCCGGCAATGGCGAGAGCTGGCACGTCTGTCCAGGCACATTGCACAGTCCAGCGCGTGCTGGCGGGGGGGGCGAAGGCCAAGGGGAAGAGGAAGAAGGAGGGACGCACGCGAAGCCTCGAACGAGTCGTCGACGTTGTCCGGCGCGCCGCGCGGACCCAAGTGCAGGTCGAACCCATGCCGGCGCGCCTGCTCGCGGAACATGGCGCCCGAGTGGCGCGCCCGCAGGCCAGAGAGCATGGCGCGCATCGGCGCAGAGAGCTTGTCGTGGTGCGCGTACGACGAGTAGAAGAGCGTGTCGCCGCCCGTTGGGGGGAGAGTGTGCATCCGCAGCATCGAGTAGCGCGCGGGGCGACGCTCGAACCTGCAGAGGGGCGGGCGAGAGAGGACAGAGTCAGCCTCTCGGCTCGAGGCGGAGAGAGGGGGGACAGCGGATCGACGGCGCACGAGATGTCGGTGTGGATGCCCTGACTCGCGAGTTCCGAACGCTCATCCTTGAAGTTGATGCGCGCCCCGCGAGAGTCCGCCTTGTTAGAGATGGTGCCGACCTTGGGCCGGCCATCCTCGCCGAGGGCCGCCGTCGGGTGGATGTGGAGGTCCGAGTCGGCAGGCGCGCCGCTCGCGCGTCCCAGGGCCAGCGCGAGGCGCTCGAGGTCCTCGGGCGACAGGTCCTGCGCCGGGAACGCGCACACGCCGTGGAGCGAGACTGTGTGGAATCGCGAGGAAAGACGGGGAGGGGGGGCGAGCGGACGTCAGCTTTTTCTGTACCCTGCGCGTGCGTGCTGCCACGACGACGAAAGGACAAGCAGGGACGCACTCAGGTAGGCCAGCTCTTCGAAAGTCGCCTCGCGCCGCTCGTCGCCCTCGGGGAGCGCCAGCACGTCCTTGAGCTGGAACTCGCGCTCGAAGCGGAGCCCAATTGCAGGCGTGAGGTGCTCGCGCTTGTGCTCGTCGAGGTAGTGGCTCGACGGCGGCGCGTAACGCTCGCGCCGGGTGCGCGAAGATGCCCTCGAGGGGTCGGGCGAACCAGGAGCCGTCGGCGGGGGCGACACCGGGAGGTGGTAGCCGCTGCCGCTGAGGGCGAGCTTGTGCATGGTCGACGCGGCGGCGACGACTGGAGTGGGCTGAACGAGGGTGGCGGTGGCCGACATCTCAGGGGGAGGGTGTGCTGACGGAGCGAGAGGGGGTGTCGCGTGGTGCGAGTCGGCCGGGTGAGAGAGATACGACGAGTCGACGTGGACGCGCGGCTAAGGGTCTCCTGGCCGGTGGGGCTTGAGCGGAAGGCGACGGGTGGTCTGGACACGAGCTTGACCGCGTGCTGAGGGGGGCGAACAGGAGGCGCAAGGGAAAGGGGATCGAGGAGGACCGCGCGCTCGCGAGAGGAGGTTGCTTGTTCGGCGAAACCGCGAGAATCAACAATTCGGCCGGGACCGGCAGACCCGGGGGCCTCGAACCTGGAGAAGACACGTGGAGGCGGGGTACAGGCTGGCTTGTGAAAGACGCGGCGGCGTTCGCTCGTTGTCGCGAGCTGAGGCGATTGTTCGAGGGGCTGTCGCTGCTCAGCAGTGTGAGGTTCGACAAGGCAGGAGGAGCAAAGGGAAGCGTGGGGGGGCGCGAGCAGGATCCTCGGGAAGAGCCTGTTGCGTGCTCGACGGCGCGCAGATGTCGCCATCGGCCGCAGCCTCGTCTCGACCTCACGCAATCAGCGCGCGCTCACGTGAACCGCACTGTAGCCTGATGACGCACAGGCTGGTGTCATGACCAGCGCACGAGCTTGCGCGCTTCGTCGGAGAGAGGCGGAGGAGGGGGAGGACGCGCAGGAACCAACTTGGGAAGGCCGCCTCGGCGAGGGCGTCGAACTGGCTGCGCGCGCTCTCTCCTCCGCCTTGGACCGGTTGAGCTTCCGAGGTTGAGCAGGGAGCTGTCGGAACGCACAGTGTGAGCAGCCGAGGTGCAGGTGCACGCTGCTCGACGGCTCTGACGTGTCGCTCCTGGACCCCCGTGAGTGCTACGTCTGAGTGCGCCGCTCTTTCGCTCCTGCGCTCACCTCCGACCTCCTCATCATTCGAGCAGGTCTCGCCAGGAGTCTCTCAGGCGTTCCTCGACCACCAGCCAAGCTGTCCGGACCGGACACTCGAAGCCGGCCGGCAGCGCTCAAGCCCCTTGAGCCTTCGTGCAGCCTGCTCGACCCGCACGGGCCGCGCGACTCGCACGCAAGCATCGCATCAGGTTGCCGTTTGCCACTGTCGTCCCCTCCTCCTCGGAAGAGCTCGACGACGGCTCGACGCGCGCGCCCACGCGCCTCAAGTGGACTCCGCCTTCCTCTTTCGGACGCCTGCGCACTTCTCGACGCGCAGCGCCACAAACGAGGATGGCGCGCGCCTTCTCGACTCGTGGCTCATCGCGCGCGCTATAGCAGCGTGTCGACGTCGCTGCTGCTCTGCTCTGCTTTCTCCTGACGCCTCTGCACGACCTCACTGCCGCGCGCGGTCTCGCTCCTCTCGCTCCTCGCAAAAGCCTGATCCCTTCGAGCCGCCTACGTTTCGCACCCGGTAAGGGAGCCGATCGGAGCCGTCGGAACGCTGTTCACAGAAACAGCTCGCGCTAGTAATCGCTGGGCTACCACGTTTGATTCTAGTCCCCGCCACGAGCGGCTGCAAG
This sequence comes from Rhodotorula diobovata, assembly GCA_006352295.1. Lineage (NCBI taxonomy): Eukaryota > Fungi > Basidiomycota > Microbotryomycetes > Sporidiobolales > Sporidiobolaceae > Rhodotorula > Rhodotorula diobovata. The sequence continues at coordinate 94,524 of SOZI01000019.1, read as the reverse complement.
GCGTTGCGAACGCAGCCTCGACGCAGGCACACGCCGCGCTGCCCGGCATCGTGCGAGTTCGAGGGCGCCGACTTCAGTCTTTCGTGCAGCGTTCCCACACAAGGCTCTCCGTTGCCACCCGCCCCTGCTCGACTTTCAGTGGCGCGCGCCTGCTCCCTTCCCTCTCTCTCTCTCTCTCTCTCTCTCCCCTCCTCCTCACGTTCTCCTCGCCCTTTCCCAATCATGCGAGCCGTTTCTCTCGCGCTGGTCGCGACGCTCCTGTCCACTCTCACCGCTGCTGCGCCAGCGGACCTCCCCGGCACCGTCCTCAAGGTGGGCGATCACCCGGACATGGAGGTCTTCGCCAAGCGCGACCTCGTCGAACGCGCGACCAGGTCTGGCTCCCTCAGGGGCCAGACTGGACTCGGCGTCCGCAGGTCGACGGTGATCCACTATGTGTCGTCGACCGCCTCCCCCACGTGCGTTGCGTGACTCGCTGCCGGCGTCGCATCCTCGCCCGCAGAGCTGACCTTCTCAAACGTGCTCTCGCTTCTCCGCATTGGCCTTGTCCGCCGCAGTGCCGCCACAGCGCAGTCCACCAAGCCCGCGACGACCCCAACGTCGACCAAGGCCTCCACCACCTCCGTCGCAGCCGCCGCCACGCCGACCTCGACGCTCGGGTCCGACATCCGTGACGCCGTCCTCAATGAGCACAACACGTTCCGCGCCAAGCACGCCGCACCGGCCCTCGTGTGGAACCAGACGCTCGCGGACAAGGCCGCGAGCTGGGCCAATAAATGCGTGTTCCAGCACTCGCAGGGCGCGCTCGGGTGCGTTGGGCGCGATTTGCTCGTCCGGGTTCCCCTCCGCAACCGCTGACGGTCCCCCGACATGCCCTGCGACATGTGATGCGTGATTCAGACGCTACGGCGAGAATCTCGCCGCTTCGGCCGGCAGCGGCGTCACTGTCCAAACCGCGCTGAGTGGCATCAAGGCCTGGGAGGCAGAGGCCCCCGATTACACCCCCGCTACGCCGAACTACAGTCACTTCACGCAGATGGTCTGGAAGGCTAGCAGGCAGTGAGTCGTGTCCCTGGCCGTCCATGGCTCGTCTGGGCCGTCTCCGACAGCGCGCTGACCTTGAACGGCTCTCTATTGCAGATTGGGTTGCTTCCAAGCTGCCTGCCCAGCGGGCAGCATCTTTGACGCACGCTACGGCGTCAACAGCGTACGTGGCGATCCTCCTCGTCGTGGCCTTGACCTCCCTCAGTCGGCGACGGCATGCTTCTGCGGCTCTCTCCGCCTAGTGCTGACCCTGTATTCGTCGCCTGTGCAGTTCCTCGTCTGCGAGTACGACCCTCCTGTGCGTTCGCTTCTTCCTCTGATCACTTTCGGCAGCATACTGACCTCGAGCAAACCTCTCGCAGGGCAACGTCGTGCGTCTGCTTGCGCCCTCCCCTGCTTCCCGCTTTCCTGCTGACGCTCTTGCAACTCCACTCTTCGTACTACGCAGTACCCTGCCAGCAACGTACGTCTCGTCGTCGGCTTGACCCGTCCCGACTCGCTGGCAAGCGGACTGACCTCTTCCTCTGCTCGTCTCGCAGTTTGCCATCAACGTCACTCCCTAGGCTCTCGTCTACATGGCAATGCGAACGAGGCCTTTGCGCCCTCACCGCAGGCGGACCGGCTCAAGGATTTCCGGCTTTCGGGGAGCACCACGAGGTTCTCCTCGCACCCGTTCACTCTTTCTGGCCTCTTTCTCGCCCACGCATCCCCTTCTACTATTCCAGACCGAATCTTCATTCTGTATTGCAGCTGCCCTCGCATCACATCGTGCGCCCGGATCGCATACCGCCGGAGAGCGAGGGAAGACGCGTTTTTCTTTTCTGAGAAGGTTAACGGCGTGAGATCCCCATCCTCTGGCCGGAGGTGAAGCACGAGCAGAGGCAGATCGCAATAACTTTGCATAGACGATACAACAACCCCCTCGTGCTCCCTCGGCCAAGCCTCGAGGCTTCACATGGCCACAACGACCCCCTCGGGCAACCGCTCGGCAACGCTCCTCCACAGCCTCTTCATCTCGAGCGGGTCCGCCTCGCGCTTCCAGCACACGACGTCGAGGCCCTCCTGCCCCCGCTCCTGCTCCTCCTCGCCATCGACATCCATCCCACCCGCGCCGCCGCCCTGGCTCTGGGAAGGGTCAGGCGGGAGGACCGACTTGGAGACGAGGATCGCGAGCCACAGTTTCTGGTTGCGCTTGTCGCGCGTGCGGATGCGCACGCGGGCGAGGAGGGTCCCGAGCGGCGCCGACGAGACTTGCTCGACGGTGGGCGCGGTCGAGGACTCTTTGGCGCTGGCGCTGCTGCCCGACGCGAGGGAGGAGTAGAGGAGCTCGAAGGGCTGGGTGGAGGGGGACGAGGGAGCGAGGGAGAGGGAGGACAGGGCGCGGGTGAGGACGGAGAGGAGGACGGGGAGCGGCTGCGAGGTAAAGAAGCGGGTGAGGTTGGGGTTGGTGCGCTGCGTCGGGGCCATCGACAGGCGCGACTGCGTAAAGCGACGTGTGTAAGCGGGTCAAGCTTCTCATAACAAGCGTGCGAGCCTGTCAAGAGGGATAACGCAGGACGACCGCAACGCACGTAGAGCTGGAGCGAGCTGCGGAAGCTCTGGTTGGGGTCGAGCCCGCGCTGGCTCATCTTCTGGCTCAGCGCCGGCAGCTGCTGCGACGTCGCCTGCGACGCCGACATACTGTGTATCGCGAACCGCAATCCTGCATCAGTCTCACCGCGTGTCTTGACGCAGAGAAACCCAAACGAGGGACGACGCGACGCACAGCTCCTCAAAGTCTTCGGCCGGCGGGCCGAGGTATTCATGCGCGTGGAGGGTCGCGAGCAGTCGTCGCAGGAGCTCGTGCGGGTCTGCGACGAGCCCCGTCGAGAGGTCGAGGAGGGGGTTGGACCTGCGCGAGAGGTGGGGCGTGAGCGAATCGACTTTGCCTGCAAGCGCTCGTGCCAATGCCCTTCGCGACATGCGCATGCACACGCGTCGCGAATTCGACTGGTCCGACTCACTGGCAGTACCAGTCCATGCGCTCAATGTCCTTCAACCGCGGGCGCCTCTCCGGGTCGACGGTGAGCATCGCGAGCAACAGCTGCGCGACGCCGCTCTCGCGCGCCGAGCCGAGCCGTCGCCAGGGTTCCTGCGCAGCGTACGAGCCGTCGAGGAAGGCGGCAAACTCGGGAGAGTTGGGCGTCGGCTCGTCCCAGGGGGTGTCTGCGAGTGGGGCAGGCGGGCGGGCGGGCCGAGCGCGGCGATCAGCGCGAGGGCCGATAGGGGGCAGAGAGGAAAGAATGAGATGGCGCACTGCCAAAGAGGAGAGCGAAGAGGAGGACGCCTGCGCTCCAGACGTCGATGGGCTCGGCGGCGTAAGGTTGAGGGCGGGCGAGTTCAGGCGCAGCTGCGGGCGCGCGAGCAGGATCAGCACCTGATACACGGTCTCTACTCGCAGCATCGTATGCAGCGAATGGACCCAAGCGTGCGCGGCACGGCGCTGAGCGCGACGCACCGTACGGCGGGCTCCCGCAGCGATCCTTGAGTAGTCGCTCCTGCCCCTTGTACTTGAAAACGGTTGCGAGGCCAAAGTCTGACACCTTCAGGTTGCCTGTGTGAGATCAGAGGTGTGTCAGTGTACGTCCCAACTGCTTTACGACGAGCCGCATGCCTCCGAGAGACGACGAGACGGCGGCTAGAAGTCGAGCGGGACGCACCGTGCCCGTCCAGCAGGCAGTTTTCGGGCTTGACGTCGCGGTGACAGATGCCGTGCTGGTTGAGGTATTTCTGGGGGGTCGCGGGGGAGGGTCAGCCGCGCTTTCCTCGTGACGTGCAGCGGCGACCGAGCCAGAGCTCGCACAGGTCGGGGAACCGGTCAAGCTCGAGCGACGATGCTGTCGGTGAGGGAGAAACGTTGGCAGCTAACCAGTCCAGAGATGAGCTGGCGGAAGTAGAGGTGGGCGATGTCGCTGTCGACGCCGACGTCGGGAGCTGCGAGAGGGCGCAGCCAGAGAGTGCAGGTTAGCTCGTGCCGTGCCTTGCGCAGCACTGCAGCCTTGACTCACTGATCTTGTCAAAGAGGTCACCGCCGTCAGCTGCGAGACAAAGGCAAGAGCGTGTCAGCTTGCCGCGTCGGAGGCTGCACCGCCTCGTCGGGAGAAGAAGCGAGCGAGAGGACTGACCCAGGTCGAGGACCATGTAGAGCCCACTCGGCCAGGTCGTCTCTGCGCCTCCACTGGCGGCCCTCACGGTGCATTCGTCGCGCGTCTCTCCACCAAAGAGCCGCAGGATGTTGCGGTGCTGGAGCGTCTCGTGGATTCGCATCTCGCGCACGAGCTGCTTGGCCTTGGCCGCCGTTGCCGGGTCCATGGCGGCTGTTCCTCCTCCTCCTCCTGCTGCAGCAGCAGCGCCCGGCGGAACGCGCAAGGGGACAACCTTGATGGCGGCGAGTTGGTCGGTCGAGGGGTTGAGGGCGCGGTACACGGCAGACTGGCCGCCTGACGCCAGGTGCTCGCGTGGGACGTAGCCCAGCAAGGGCGGGAACGAAGAAATGACGGCCATGTCGGCCACCCCGGAGCGAGAGAGTATGTGGTACGAAGCAGAAGAGCCGCGACTTTCCGCCGAGTTGAGCGACGATCAACCACCTCGCAACGAGCTCGGGCGGATCTTTGCGGGTAGCCACAGGCTCCTTGTACGTGCTGTCGAGCTTTCTGCTGTCTAGGCTCTCGCAATACAGTTGCTGTGCGTGTTTCCCGAGCAGTGACTCCGGCGCGAGAGGGTGACCGTGTCCAACACGCTCTCAACCCTCGGTGAGTGCCCTGCTGGGTCTCGTTGCAGCTAGTCAGACCTGTCCAATGTTCGTGACACGCGTTTGCCCCAAACTGAAGAGGCGAAGTGGGTGCGCTTGGTCCAGGAGCTGGTCTCCCCCGCCATGCAGCTCATCATCCCTTCCTTGTCAACCACCACCAAGCTCTTCAACGACCATGACCGAGCTCCGCGAAGCCACCCGCCTCGACTTCCTCCGCCAGGCTTTTGGCGAATCGGTCGCACAGGACTTTGAGCAGAACCTCGACGACAGTGCGTCTCTCCGCCCGCCGTTCCTCGCTGATGCTGCCCAAGCTGACACACCCCTTGCTTCGCCTTGTTGACAGTCGCCAAGGCTCACTTTGAGGCTTGTGCGTCAAGGCTCTTCCCTCAGTGCTCCTCTGGGAGCTGCCGTCGCGAGGGAGTTGGCCTCGAGCCACTTTCGCGATGAACTTGCGCGGCGGGACAGGGGGCGCCCGGCTGCTCCGGGATGGGCGCGGCAGAATGTACTGGGCTTCACTTGCCTCAAGAGCGCGTGGCATGCGCCGGCGCACTGCGAGGTCGTCGGCGCCCTATTCCCACCTCGCCTCCCTCACCGGGCGCATTCTCTCGTCCGCGCCGACGTCGCTACGGTCCGCTGCAGCCGACACAATCCACCGAGCGACCCTTGAAGACCAAGCTGATTCGCACCCCATCGACTCCGCAGACAAGTTGAAGCTCGAGCAGCAGAAGCCCATTTTCAAAAAGCGTGCCGAGCTCGCCGCCAAGGTCAAGGACTTCTGGTTCACGGCCCTCGAGAACTGCGGCAAGACCGCGCAGTTCATCGACGCCGTCGACGAGGAGGCGCTCAAGGCGCTCAAGGACGTCTGGATCGAGCACTCGGCAGACGACGTGCGCGAGTACGAGATCCGCTTCACGTTTGGCAAGAACCCCTACTTCAAGAACACCACCCTCGTCAAGAAACTCACGCTGCAGCCCCCCGCCGACCTCGCCGACAAGGCCGACACGCCCAAGCCGTTCGACCTTGACGTGCCCGTCTACCTCGCCGACAAGACGCCCATCGACTGGACCTCGCCCGACCACGACCTGACCAAGAAGGCGCCCCGCTCGCACGCCGACGAGCGCGAGGAGTTTGACGAGTTTGAGGGCCCCGGGTCCTTCTTCAACTGGTTCGGCGAGACCGGCGAGGACCGCACCAGCTTGGCAGAGGTCCTCGTCGAGTGGTGGGCTCACGCGACCGAGTGCGTCGTGCTCTGTCTCCTGTGCGGACTGTTGTGTCGCGCGGTGCGTGTCCTGACCCGGGACCCCATGCCACAGGTACGCCGCGGGCCTCACCCCCCTCGACGACGACGAGTCCGGCGCCGAGTTCGGCTTCGACAGCGAGTTTGACGACGACGAGTCCGAGGACGAGGACCCCAAGAAGGAGATCGACCTCGACGACGAGGAGAAGAAGCGGCCCAAGAAGAAGCAGCGCAAGTAAGCGGCGCGGCGGTGGACTCAGGCTCGTGAGGAGGCAGGGGGGAAAATGTATCGCCAACCCGGCAGTATTCAAAGCGGCGCTTTTTGTTTCTCTCGCTCGGTTCCTGCCTGCGCGCGCTCCTGATCGTGCTGCCCGGTCCTCTTGTGACGGCGAGAGGGCGCCCCGGTCCGTCTCCCCGCGGCCCAATAGCCGGCTCGGCCTGAGCGCTGAGCTCGCGGACCTCGTGGACTCCGCTTCCCGCTTTCTCTTTCTCTCTCCCCGTCGCAAAAGGTCATTGCTCGTCCAGCATGTCCGACCAGAAGGCCTTCCTGGGTCAGTCGCAGGACCTGACGCTCTGGCTAGGGGAGATGCCGTCGGTGAGCGCTGATGCAGCGGACCAAATGCGCGCGATCCGCACTGCCATCGACGAACGCTGGCTCAACTACGTCCCGCTCGAGCGCGACGCCGTCTTTGACGACGTCGTGGCCCTGTACTGCGCGTCCGTCGGCGCAGGTCGTGTCGACCTCGCGTCCTCGGTACGTCTGCCGCACGGAGATTCCTCGCCACCGTATCGCTGACACTCGCCTGCGACAGGCTGACTACGCGTCGCTGCGGCACCGCGTCAACGCTGCCGAGCCAGCCAAGGACGTGCGTCCGCGGATCCTCGCCATTCCCTCGCTCAATCACGCGCTGACACCCGTGCGTTTGCCTGCCCCCGCACTGTCCCTCCCAGCATCGCCACGGTCCCCGTCCTCGCCACCTGCCCGAAGCTCGACTCGAGGTCCTCGACTTTGTGTGTCCGCTCGTCACACTGTACGGCGACACGAAGCCGGCGCAGGCTTGGAGGAAGGCCTTCATGAGCGACATCAGCCACGAGAAGCTCGTCCGCTTGGGCGGGACTGGCCGCGAGAGCCTTCGACACTTCCTCGAGTCCTTGCTCGCAAACCGCCAGGCTCTCCTGGCCAAAGGGCAGGTGCTGCCGCCGCTCAATGTCATGGTTCGGTTTCTCCCTCGTTCTCCCTCTTGCGCTTGGATTGCTAACGCTGCTCTAAGACTCGCGTGGTAGCCGACCGGCGATGAAGCTCTCGCGGATGCACAGTACGCCGTGCAACCTCGCGCGCAGCGCCTCCGCGCCTACACCCGCCTGCTGCGCTGCTTCGCCGACCTCTACAGAGTCCGAGCCGACAAGGAGCACCTCGACTTTCAAGCCGCCGCCGACGTGTCGGACAGTCCTGTCGCCAGGAAAGTCTTCGCTCGCCTCGGACGGCGACAGCCCCTCTTCCTCTCCTTCGTCCGGAACAAGCTGTTCAGCCTGTGCGAGCACTACCAACTCAATCAGATGCACTACGGCTCCGTCATCCTGCTGCCCAGATCAGACGTGGTCGTGAGTCTCTGTACTCAGCTCGTCGCGTCGCAGGGGCGCTGACCTCAATCTGACCCTGGGGCCCGACGACCGCTTCGCCAGCTTCACCAGCTCTTTGCGCGACAGTCCAAGCTGGCCCATGTCAAGGTGCCGGCGCCTTCTGCTGCGCCGTCTCCTGTCAGCGACGCGTCGGTGCGCTTTGCCTTCTCTCCTCCTCGGGGCCCTCTTGGCGCTCTGGCTCGTCGGCCCGCGCGTCGACTTGTTGCTCAGTCTTCACCGTGCAGAGTGTCACACTGGTTCGCTCGAGCCCGTTCACACCAGAGGCGCGAGCTCATTCGGCCATGCGGAGCGTCGACTCGAACCCAACGAGGCGAGAGCGTGCGCCGAGGCAGGGGAGCGCTGCGGGCAGGACGTAGAGCGTGGTATACACAGTCGAGACCCCTCGTCCCCATCCTTTGTGTGCCACTGACGGGGAACACGGCGAGAGGTAGCTTTCACGCTCAATTGGGCGGGGTCTGAGCGAGTGAGGCCCAGGAGACCGCGTCACGCCCTCTGCAGTCTCGCTCGACGACGTCCCTTCTTCTCTCCGTACTTCTGAACGGCTTTCGGATAGCTTGTACACGCTCTTCGCGACGACCTCGCGTGACCCCTGACTCTCCCTTTGCCCCCCAGGCGCTGTTCGTGCCGCGGCCCGACGCGACGCGACGGCGCTCGCTGCTCCCTACTCCTCCTTCGCGCCGTCCTCTGCCAGCCTGCGGCCAAAGCTGCGTGCACCAGCTCAAACACGTCCCAGCATGAAGCTCCGGCCAGCTCGACTGCATCCCTCGACTTTCCTTCGCTCCCCCGGCGCTCATCGCCGTTGGTCACCCGCTTGCCCCGCGTGCGCTCGCGATGTCGTTCAGGCCGTGGTGCCAGCGCCCTGCCTCGTCCAGGTCAGTCTGTTGGCGCCTTTGTGCAGTCGCTCGGCGCCAGGCCAAGAGGCGCCGGCGCCTCTGCTCCACCAGCTCCTGTCCGCCGTCCGCCCGAACGCTTCTGATCGTGCTGCCCGGTCCGCGAGTCCGCTGACGATGACAGGAGCTGTCCAGGAGGCGGTTCGACGTCCGACGTCCGCGTCCGTCCCTCCGCGGAAGCCCTCGAAGGCGGCAAACGCGTCTGTGCTCGTCAGCTCCCGCTTTCGTTGTTTCTCTTCCGCCACGCTCGACTCTATCCTCCGCTATGAACCTGCGCGACTACATCGACCGCGTGCGCGAGGTCAGGAAGTGGCTCGAAGCCCTGCCCGAGGTCGAGCACGGCGCGCGTGAGGCCTTGCGGCTCCTCCTCGTTTCGCTCGAAGACCGCCTGCACGAGTACCTTCCCTCTGAGCGCCACATCATCTTCGATCAGCTCCTCGCGGTGTACTGCCAGGCTTGTGCGCGCGGGGGTCTGCACGTTCACGCCTCGGTACGCTCTCCTTTTTGGCGCACGCCTTTCGCCTTGAAACTGACGGTCTCGCCTGACAGAGCACCTATGCCACTTTCGAGCACATGATCAACATTGCTCACACACCCGACGAAGAGGTAAGTCAAACCAGGTCCGCCGCCCTTCTTGACAAAACGTCGCTGACCCCCTCGCGTACCAGCTTGCGCTCGCCGCCCTTGATCCTCGAGCCTCTGGGGCGCAGCAACCGCCAGAGGCGTGTGTCAAGATTTCCGAATTGGTGTCGCGTGTCGGCAAGGCCTACAAGCAGAGCGGCACAGTGCGAGCGTGGCGAACAGCCTTCAAGGCCGGTGTCCGGGCGCACAAGGTGCAGCGCATGAGCGCGGTCGCCCAGGAGGGTCTCGCTTCGATTCTGCAACGCGCCGTGGTTGCGCTCGAGGCCCGGTCGGAGCGGGGCACGGCACTGTCGCCGCCCAAGACATTGCTCGTGCGTGTCGCTCCTTCTTCTCTGAGTCGGCACGGATTTGCTCAACTGTTCATTGAAAACGCGTCGTTCGCAACGCGGGAGACAGCCCACTGCAGAAGTGTGTCTCGAACGCGTTGAGGCGGCCAACCAGACCTCGGCGGACCGTCACGCCATCTACTGCCACCTCATAACGAGCCTCGCCTACCTCTACAACACCAAGGGAGGTCAAGATGCGATCAATGTCAGCACCGCCGCGTACGAAGCGCAACGGCCGGTCGCCTGGCAGCACTTTCAAGCCCTTGGCGGGTTCGAGCTGGCGTTCATTTCCTACGTCCGCGCCGAGCTGTACCGCGCCTGCCTGCTGTACGATCACGGTCTGTGCACCGGCCAGCCGGACTGCCTCGAAGCTTCCAGACCTCTGGCAAGTTTTTGATTCCGGGCGTCGTCGCTGCAGTCTCACGAAGGGATCTGACCCCCTCTCAATCGTGCTCGCGGCGCAAATCTAGCTCCAAAGGCTGCTGCAGCCTCTTCTCGACGTCAATAAAGCTGCTCTGCTCCACCACGTCCCCCAGCTACCTCCCCTCGGACGAGCGTCGGTGCGTCCGCCTCTCGTGTCCCTTCTTTCGTACCCGGCATGTCTGGCTGCGCGCGTGCTCCGCCCTTTGCTCCAGCGACTGACACCCTCTCTCTTCACAGGTCCACCAGATGCAGTCGCTCTCGCGGCCGCAGATTTCGGACCACTACGCGCGCCGCTACTACCGGTCGACGGCGAGGGCCTGGGCGGCGCGGCAGGCGGCGGCCGAGGTGTAGGTGGCGCGTGGTGGCTGTTTTGGGTGCACAAGGGGTAGGTCGAGACGTCGAGGCGCAGGAGAAAGGCAAGCAAGCGAGCGAGTGCAGGCTTTCAGGCGCAACTCGGTGCCTGCCAGCCGGTCGAGGGACCGCGAGTCGAGTTGCCTCCGTTCGTTTTCGCGCTGAGTGCGACTCCTGTCTCTGTCTGTACGCTTGCGAGGTTCTGCGAGCGCTTGTCTCACACAGAAGCAGTGCGTTGAATCGTCGTGCCGTCGCCCTTCTGAAGCGCGCATTCCGCCGACGCTCGTACCGCGGTCTTCGCTCGTCACTCCGCCTCACCCTCGGCCGGGTCGTGCTGAGCCTGCACTCGCAAGTTCTCTTCCCACTCTGCGTCGCGCGACACGTAGCACAATGGCGCCCCTGCACCTCCCCTCTCTCCGGTCACTCATCGCCTGGATCGCCGGGACGCTCGCCGTGTCGCTCACAGCGGGCGGGACAGCGCTATACCTCGCCCAGTGCCGCCTCATCTACCCAAGCAACATGCCAGCAGGATCCCGCACCAACGTCCCTCGCCCGGACGAGTTTGGCCTCGCCCCCTTCGACGACGTCGAGCTGGTCGCGCCCGACGGCGTCAAGATCCGCGCCTTCGTCATTCCGTATGCGCGTGGAGACGTCAAGCCATCTGACAGGCCGACTGTCCTCCTCCTGCACGCCAACGCGGGCAACGTCGTGCGTCTCGCTTCCCCCTCCCCCACTTGGATGGCCCGGCCCGCGGACCCCCGGATCGGCCCCTACCTGGCCAGCTGTCGGCTGCTCCTGGCCTTGCGGACATGCCGTTGGAACTTTTGCGGTGGCTGGACATGCCGCCCTGAAGCGGGGTCCAGACGAGGCCGGCTCAACGACGCAGCAGGCGACCCCTCTCTCCTCTTCGGAGCGGGCAGAGAAGCTGACCGTTTTCGTCCTTTCCTGTGCCCTGTTTCTCATCAATGTCGCTGTCCTCACGCCCAACGTCGCCATGCTATGCACGCCGCGACCGTCTAAAACCTGTCTGCCACTGCCGTCCGTCCGCGTCTGCCCTCCGCCCCCCCTGTCGGTGCATTCCCTACGAGCAGGGACACCGACTACCGATCGCAAAGGTGTTCTGGGAAAGGATGCGGTGCAACGTTGTCGCCCTTTCGTACCGCGGGTGCGCTCTCGTGCTTTGGAGGCGCCCGTCTTCGCGCAGCGACCGTTGACCAGATTTGTCCCCACAGATACGGCCACAGCGAAGGCTCGTGCGTCACGCTCTCACCCCGTCGTGCTGGCGCGTCGGAACTGACGGAGATGTACCGCAGTCCGTCGGAGCAGGGCATCAAGCTCGACGCGCAGACGGCGCTCGACTACATCCTCTCGCACCCCGAGCTGGAGAAGACGCAGATCTTCCTCTATGGTCAGAGCATCGGCGGCGCCGTCGCGATCTTCCTCGCGAGCCAGAACGCTCAGCGGGTGCGTGCCGCGCTGCGCCCGCTTGTGGAGCGAGACGGCCCGACTCACCTTCGCCCGCTCGTTGCAGGTCAAGGGCTTGATCATCGAGAACACGTTCCTCTCGCTCGTGCGTGCTCTCCAACGAAACGTTGTGCTCGCACGCCTCTGACTCGTCGAACGTCGCGCGTCACAGCCGAAACTCGTCCCCCACGTCCTCCCCTTCCTGCGCCCTTTCGTCCCCTTCCTCCTGCACCAGATCTGGCCTTCCGAGCGGTACATCGCGACGCTCCCGGGCGACTTCCCCGTGCTGTTCCTCGCGGGCAGTCGGGACGAGCTCGTCGAGCCGGGGCAGATGAAGGGCCTGTGGGAGCGGTGCGGGAGCAAGGTCAAGCGGTGGATCGAGTTCCCATATGGGACGCACAGTGAGTACTCTCCTCTTTCTCTCTACTTTCCTGTGTGGTGCGCGCGACTGCCTCGTAGCCTCTGACTCGCCGTGACGCTCTTGTCTCCAACAACAGACGACACCTGCGTCCAGCCGCAGTACTTTGCCCACATCTCGTCCTTCATCGCAGAGCACTCCTCTCTCCCCCTCGGCCCTTCCCACCCCGCCGCACCGACGTCTTCGGCGCCCACGCCCGCGCCCGCGCCCGCACCAGCCTCGCCCCACGTCACAACCGCCGACTCGGAGCCCGAGCCCGCCGCAACGGAACCCTCGTCGCCCACCGTCTCGACAACGAGCAGCAGCGGGTCGTCGTTCGAGCTCGTCGACCGGTCTGTCGGCTCCCTCGGTGGTGAGCTCGAGAAGCGCGACGACGCCGAGGAGAAGGAGAACGATGGCGAGACGGAGGGCGAGAAGCTCGAGCTGCGGGAGGGCATCTCGGCTGGCAGCTTTGGGCCGAGGGAGGAGCTCGAGGAGGCGATGCGCGAGGGCGAGGAACTTGTCAAGGAGAAGCTGTGAGTGCGGGGTTGGCGTAGTGCGACGAGCGGGAGGGGCCGGGCCAGCCAACAGCGACTGTACGATGTGCGGCGCGGAGGGGACCTGTAAGAATCGTCTTCCCCGAGCTCGCCCTTCCACGAGGTGGCTATTCGCTTCCTGAACCTGTGCCCCCGGCGGTGCGCAGGCAAAACGATGCTGCTGTCGCGACGCTTGGCTGATCCCCCCTCGCTCGGACTCCTGATTACTCTCGCTCGCAGGTTGGCCATCTCGGCCATTTGACCTGCTGGGTGAGGGCGGCCGCTTGTGCAGCTGCGCGTCCATTGAGCGGCAGCTGGCGGAGTCAGTGAGAGGCGAGAGGCCTGTGGTCGGCTCGACCTTCCTAACTTGCGGCGAGTCGTCTGGCCTGCTCGCGCGAGCCCTCGTCTTGCTTCGCTGTCAGCCACCGTTGTTCTCCATGCCATGACCCTCGCGTGTACGGCACAACAAGCGACTGCGAGCGTCTCAAGCTACAGAGCCCTTCCTTTCCTCAAGCGGCGGCATCAAGCGTCGACCGTCCGTCCACACTGCCTCACGACGAGTCACTCCCCCAGCTCTCGCTTCCCGGCTGGTCCACCTCGTCCTTCTCCGAGTCGGCAACGACGAGACGACTCTTGCCCTTGCCCTTGCTCGTACGCTTGCGCTTCTTGGCCGAGGCTGAGGACGGGCCTGTGAGCGGGGGGCGGGCCCAGACGCCCGCATGGACGACGTGGCAAACGACGACGGGTGGCTCGATCGCGACGGGCTTCTTGAGCTTGGCGTTGCGGTCCGCCTCGACCTTGAGGCCACGCAGCTGCGCGGGCGACGCGAGTTAGCGGGATTGCAGGCGCGGCAAGGGAGGCAGACGTACGAGCTTCTCCCACCCGGGCGAGCCATAGGACCACTGATGTCCCCCTGCCCAGAAGTGGCGCGTCTTGGCTGTCGCGTTGTCCAACTCGAACTGGACGACGACCTTGTCAAAGGCGTCGAGGTCGTCCCGCGTCGCCGTCTCTGGGTCGAGCTTGGCAAGGTCGAGCACCGCGTCCATGGCGCACGCGACCTCGAGAGGGAGCTGAATACGCAGCTCGGGCTCGCTGACGAACTGCTTCGCCGACGAGAGGCACGACGCGCCGTTGTGGACGAGGTGCTGGTGGGTGAGCACCTCGTTGAGCGTCCCGACGACTCGACTGCGGCGCTGTGAACGTACCTAGAGTGTCAGTACGATCCGCGGCGAGCACTTGAGTAGGCCCACGCACCCTTGCGCTTGCCCTTGGTCGCTCCTGCTCCCCCCTCGCGCCCCGAGTCACTCAACGCGTCCTCAGCGTCCTCGCTGCTGCTGCTCGTCGGCTGCTCGGCGTAGCTGAGCCCGATGCCTGCACTCTTGCGAGCTGGGCGCCGGCGTGCACTCATCCTCGCGCGAGGACCGATAGAGGTGAGGGAGTGCAAGGGGGCGTGAGCGACTCGCGGGGGCACGCGACTCGGAGGAGGCCTGAGCGAGCCGCACGTGTTGGCGCATAGGGTGACGGTTTGAAGGCGCGATGTCCTGAGGAGCTCCAGTGCACTAGTGCTCTCTAACGCAATAAATGCCCACACCGCGACACGCGAGCAGGGCATCTCGACTTTCACGTGCTGCCTCCCCACTCGCCAAGTCGGGCTTCGCTCTTGTACAAGGCAGCGGGTCCGCACTTGGAATGGACGCACGGAGAACCTGCGGGATACTGCGAGACTTTGCAACGGCTCAAGGACTACGGTACAGAGACGGCTTCCGGGGGATGGGAAGGAGGGAGGCACGCCGTCGGTGGAAGGGGACGAAAAGGTCATGCGACTGTGTACAGAGAGAAGGGGGGAAATGGGGGCCAGAGCACGCTCAACCGAGGACCTTGCGGACGCCCTCAGCCTGCGACGCCGACACACGGTCCGGGAAGACGACCTCGATGCGGACGACGAGGTCGCCCTTGGGCTTGTTGGCCGTCTTGCGCGAGATGGGCATCCCTTCGCCCGCGACACGGATCTCCTGCCCGGGCTTGAGTGGTGCGCCGCCGCCGCGCGGGTAGGGGACGTTGAACGAGACGCTGCGGCCGTCGAGCTGGGTGACGGTGCGGCTCGCCGTGCCGCCGCCTGCCGGGCCAGACAGCGCGTCGACGAGGGGCACCTTGAGCGTGTAGATGAGGTCGTCGCCTTCGCGCTTGAACGTCGGGTGCGGCTTCTCCTCGATGACGAAGACGATGTCTTGCGCGCCGCCGGCCATCTCGTTTCCTGCCTTGGCGAACCGAATCTTGGTGCCGGGCTTGTATCCAGGCTTGATCGCGACTGCGCGAAGAACGGGCGTGTGTGAGGGTCAGTCACTTAATCCTGCCGCGAAGGGAAAGAAAGGCAAGAGGACGAGAGCACGCACCTTCGAGCACGTTGGCCTCCTCCTGTCCGTTCATGCGCTTCTTGGTCACGCGCAGCTTCTTGGTGGTGCCCTTGTACAGGTCCTCGAGCGAGATCGGCAGCGGCTTGACGGCCTCGGGTGGAGGTGGCGGCTTGTGGCCGCCCGCGCCGTGGCCAAAGTCCTCGTCCGAGTCGATGTCCATGCCGAACCCGCCGGGGAAACCTCCGCCGCCGCCTCCCATGCCGGAAAAGGGGTTTCCCGCGCCTGCGGCGCCACCACGCGAGCGACGAGCCCCTCCCCCACCGCCTCCAGGCATTCCGCCGCCCATCGAGCCGAACAGGGCGGCGAAGATGTCATTGGGGTCCGAGGGGGTGAAGCCGCCGCCTCGCCCGCCGCCCCCGGGCATGCCACCAAACGAGAAAGTCGTGCCGCCTCCGCCGCCGGGGAAACCGCCTGCGCCAAAGGGGTTGAAGCCGCCGCCCATGCCGGCACCTTGCGCGCCTCCTGGTCCGCCGCCGAACCCGCCCTTGAGACCTTCTTCGCCAAACTGGTCGTAGATCGAGCGCTTGTCCTTGTCCTGCGAGTGCGTCGACCGTTGGTCAGTGTCTGATGGGCGATGAAAGAGCGGGAGAGGGAGGGAGGGAGGAGAGGAGGGGGGACGCACAATAAGGACCTCGTACGCTTCGCTGACCTCCTTGAACTTTTTCGCCGCCTCCTCGCTGTTGTTGTTCCGGTCGGGATGATGCTTCAAGGCCATCCTGCGGCGCAAAATGGCGGAGAGGGGTGAGAGGGAAGGGCAGGGAAGGGACAAGGTCAGCGCCGCGTCTCGTGCGAAGTGGGGACTCTTGAAGGCGAGCGCGCGGGCAATGGGCTTGTGCGCTGTTTACTCGATGCTGCGCTACGCCGGCGGCAGCTCCGAGCGACAGGACGAGCAGGGTGCCTCGTGTGGGCGTGGCCGAGTCCCCCCTCCTGGACGCCTGACGGAGCGCGCGTCTGCGCACTGCGAGTCCGCGTGCATTCGCGCCGTGCATCTTGGTGCATGGACAGCCGCTTGAACAAGGGAGATCTGGACGCACTTCTTGTAGGCCTTCTTGATGGCGTCGTCGCCAGCGTCCTTTGGGACGCCGAGGATCTGGTAGTAGTCGCGGGCCATCGTCTCGTGCTCGTAGAAGGACGGGTGGCGAGGAAAGGCAGCGATGCGCGCGTGCGAAAGAGGGAGCGAGAGGGAGAGGAGAGGAGAGGAGGAAAGAGGCGCGACTCGAGTTGCGTCGCCAGAGGGGGGACAGGCGAAGGTCGCCCCAGTCGAGATCCGAATCGCTTTCGCGTTCCATCAGTACTCCGTGGTCTCGGCCGCCAGGCCGAGTACCCGTCATCCTTCAGTTGCACTTCTCCGCGGTGCCGCTTCCCTCTGGCTGAAGCGCTCACTATAGGCACACGTCTCGTAGTCGCTCCAGACACTCACGAGTCTCTTCGACGACGACACTCGAGCTGGCGTTCGAGGGAGGGCTTGCGTTCAGGAAGGTCAACGCAACGAACCTCCCAGTTTCTTCTCGAGGGCTCGAGCACCTCGTCGTCGCTTCCCTCGTTCCTCCTTTCCCCTCTCTTGTATCCCATTCCATCTCTGCAGGCTGCATGCCGACAGACTACGTGCGTGTTTGGCCGAAAGAACCGCGCAGCCGCAGAGAACCGCGCGGCAGTCCCGACACAGGCCTCGCGGTACAGCGGCGACATTGCAGATACGTGCGGACATTTACTCTGACAGATGCAAGTCGTCTAAACCGGGCAAAGCCGTCTCCGTCGCCTCTCGACGCTCAGCCCGCTCCACCCTGCCCCCCCCCTCATGCGCGCCCGCGTCCCGCTCACAGGCCCAGCAGGCGCATCACGGCGTAGCCAATCGTTATGATGACGGCCGTTGCGCCGATCGAGGCTGGCACGCCGTTGCGGTAGAAATCACTCGGGTAGAGGTACCTGCGCGAACGTGCGAGGGACGAGTCAGCCTCACTTGTCTCGAGCATGCCCGCAGCGGAGGAGAGGGCGCACCGCTGGCCGAGCTCGTCCTCCTGATTGGCGGCTGCGAGGTTGGGGAAGCCCGAGATGGGCAAGGCCATGCCCGCCGAGCAGACGAGCGACGTCGCAAAGATGAGGAGCCGCGGGTGGGGCGTCTCCATGGCGGCTCCGATTTGCGCCGCAATTGGGACGACGAGCACGGCGGCGATGCTGCGTGCAGAACGGGCGCGGAGAGGAGGGGGCGCGGAGGCGAGGGGGAGAGGCAGGAAGGGGCAAGGTCAGCCTTCGCTGCGCAGGGATCAGCCGGGAGTGGCGACCTCGACGCACGTGTGCGAGATGAAGGTGCCGATTACGAGCACGATGACGCTGAACAGGGCCAGGATCGGCCAGATGTCCATGCCGAGCACGACCTGCTGGATGACGCCGTCGCTGGGAAGGGAAGCGAGCGTCAGGGCGTTCCGACGAACGAGGGAGCGGAGAGGACGCACATGTCGTCGAGGAGGCCGGAAGACAGCACCGCCTTGCCCAGCGCGATACCACCCATCGCGAGCGTCACGATGGACCAGGGCGAGTGGTCAAAGTCGGCCTGTAGGACGCGCAGGGGTGAGGCCGAGTCAGTCAGTAGTCCGGCAAGGAGGGGTCGACGGGGGAACCCGACGACCCTGACGGCGCCTCCAGGGTACACGAGGCAGCACGTCTTGCACGCCAAAAGACGCACCTTGCGAAGCACGCCACTGCCGTAGAAGGCGACGATGGGGAGGATGGCAATGATGCCCATGTCGCCAAAGAGCCACGCGAGCTTGGTCTCGACGCACCACAGCAAGATGGTCGCGATCGTGACGCCGCTCACCCACCACTGAGTGCTCGTGAACGGCTCCTTGGTGACGCGGACGGGGTTGATCGCCACCGTGCTCGTCCCGGCGCGGTAAGTCCACAAGAGGATGCCCCAGATGAGGCACACGCTCAGGAACGACACGGGGATCGACACGCTGAACCACGCGAGCCACGAGATGGGCGGGTTCATGTAGTCGAGCGCGATGAGGTTCTGCGGCGACGAGATGGGCGACGCCATGCCGCCGACATTGGACGCGAGCGCGATGCCAAGGATGAGGGCCTTGCTGAACGGCGACTTGCTTGGTAGCGTGCGGAGAATGGGCTGTGGGGCGAAGGAGATGAGCTCGAGGTGCCTGTCACGAGAGGGGTAGCGGTGCGAGGGAGGGGCACGACGCACCTGGATGAGCGAGTAACACAGCACGGGGGCGGCGACATTCGAAATCCACATGCTCGCGAAGCATGCAACGAGCATGTAGGCAAACAGGATGGAGCGCGGGCGAGTGCCGGCGAGCGAGAGCACCTTGGTGGCGAGGACCTGTTGGGACGAGCCGAGGCTCTCATCAGTTTCGCTCTTTCAAAGACGCAAACGAGAGTATGTGGGCACCTTGTCGATGTTTTGCTTGGACAGCGCTGCAGCGAGCGTAAAGCCGCCGAGGAGGAGCATGATGGTTGGCGAGAACATCTGGCCAAAGATGAACTTGGTCGCCTCGACGCTCGTCAGGCGGCGGTCCTCGCCATCGGTCGAGCGCAGGACGCGCAAGATGACGACGAGGAATGGGACCATGAGGGCCGTGACGAAGAGGGGCATGATCTGCGTGACACGACCCGGCCTCCGTCAGCGAGCTCTTCGAGACGCGGAGGGACGACGCGCGACGCACCTCGAGGGCCCAAAAGATGGTGACGACGACGAGCAGTGCGAGGCAGTTCTGCTCCTCGACGCGGTCGAACCACTGGCAGCTCAAGATGACGCCAAACAGGAGGAGCGCGACCGCCGCCGGGACGGTCTGCCCGTTGATCCAGCTCGGGAGGCGCAGCTTGCCGAGGGGCGTGCTGATCTCGGCGGGCTTGAGCTCGAGGCCGCTGGGCGGACTCGGAGGCTGCACGACCGGGAGACCCGTCGTCGCGCCTGCCGAAGCGCCGCTCCTCCCTCCCGCGCCGGTGTACCCGCCCGAGGCAGACCAGCCGCGCCGCTCGAGGCCGATCATCTCGCGCCAGACCGTGTTGCGCTCCCACACGACGTGCTCGCGCAGGTGCGCCTTGAGCTGCTTGAGCGCGAGGTCGACGTCGCCGCCCGTTGCGAGGTCGGCGTAGAGCGGGATGATGGACTGGATGCCCGCTTGCAGGCGCTGCTGAGTTGCGCGCTCAAAGGGGAAGGTGTGGTCGACGACGGTCGTCATGTAGTGCTGGCGAAGCGATGAGTTGGTGATCTTGTCGAACCTGCGCCGTGCGGATCACGAATCAGCCAGCTATCACCAGAGAGGCCTTGCAATGAGCGAGAGGACTCACTTCTTGAGCACCTTGCTGAGGCCCGTGTAGTTGAGGTCGACGTACTGCTTGAGCTCCGACAGCGTCTGAGCAGGGAGGACGAGGCAGGTCAGCGGTGAGTCCGCAACTCGCGCACGAGGCGCAAACAGGGACAAGCGTACGGTGAATAGGCCTGCGAGCCGGCGCTTGTACATGATGCGCGTGTCGATGGCCCAGTCACTCAGCCCCTCCCACACCGCGCCGCCCGTCGCGCCGCTCATCAAGCCCTCCTCCTCGGTAGTGAGCAGGCTGTTCGACAGGCGGCTCAGCCCGCGCTGCTTCGACATGGTGGGGCGGCGAGCAGGCGGCGCGAAGCCCGCCCGGGCGGGCTGCTGCGCGCCGGCGGGACGCCTCGTCCGGCTCTCCTCCTCGTCGTCGCCCTCCTCTTCCTCGTCCTCGTCCTCCTCGCCATCGGCCTCGTGGAGCTCGAGCAGGTCCCCCGTCTCGCTCGCCGAGCTCAGCGCGCGTGCGCGCCGTCCCGGCTTGGCGGCCGTCTTGCCCTTCCCGCCGACGCTCGCCCTGCGCGCCGATTTGCGGCCTGCGCGCGATGCCTCTGCGTATTCGCGCGGGTCGTTGAGGATCTTGGCAAACGCGCCCTTCTTGCGCGTGTCGGCGTCGTCCTCGTCCTCCTCGTCGCCCTCGCTGTCGGACCCGCCGCTCGTCGCACCTATGTTGCTGGGCTTATTGCGCACGGCGTTGCCGAACGAGCCGGACGGTCTCCGTGGGCGAGACGAGGAGACGGAATCGGCGAGCGAGAGGTCGGCGTCTTCCTCCTCGCGCAGGCGCTCGAGGTCCTCCTTGAGCAGGACGAGGTCGCCGAGGAGTTCGCGTTCTGTCGCGAGAACTCGGGTCAGCGCAGGCCCTGAGCAGTACTGCGCAGATGAGAACGCACCCTTGTCGACGTAAAACTCGGTGATCTTGTGGAGCTCCTTGTCGAGCAGCTTGATGAAGGTGCGCTCGTTGGCGTGGCTGCTCGAGAGCTCGGCCTGACCCGCCAACGGTTCCGCACCGCCCTCTTCCTCGTCGCGGTACTGCGTCGCCGGGCCCGTCTGACCCTGAGCAAGCACGGCCTGCTTCTCAAACTTGTAGATCTGCGCCTTGAGGGCGTCGTAGCTGGTGCGGTTCGGGGGAGGAAGGGGTCAGCTCGAAGGGCCAGGAACAGGAGGCAAGGGACGGGCCGGGTACGGAGCAACGCACGCGAGGTAGTGATTGGTCCACTCTGGGACCGCGTTAAACAGCAGGCTGTGGCTGAACTTCATCTTGGCGGGAGATCGGACGACGGAGGGGCGGGGGCGGGCGAGAGACGAGCGAGTCTGGGTGCTCTCGGGGGGCGGGTTGCGCAGGGGCTGTAGCTCGACGTCTGGCTGCGTGTCTGTGCTGAGTGAGGGCGTTCCTGGGTGGAGGATGCGGAACAAGGTTGCTGGTGACGAGGAGAGCGTAGGGCATTCACAGTGGGGGTCAGCTCTCGCGAGGCGGTGGCATGGCAGGACCCGGTGTGGACTCACACAGCGTAGGTGGCATTCAGCAGGCCATCCTTGGTGCAAAGGACGACGAGGGGAGCGCGAAAGGAGCCGGAGGGGCCGCCAAGCCTCGAGCGCAGCTCGCTGACAGGCCCACGAACGTTGAACCCTCCGCCTCCTCCGCCGCATCAACTCTTCCACTGCCACGAGCAAGGCGGCGTTGCAGAGGCTCCGAACGGACTGCCCGTCGCCCCGACGCTGATTCACGCAGTCGCGTCTCGCCGGTCGCGGCACCCGTCTCGGAAGTGGCTCGACACCGCTCCCGTGCCAGTCGCCCCCTCCCGCACATTCAATCTAGGGTGTCGCGATGGTCAGGTCACCATCGCGCTGACACGGAGGGTCTCCCGGTAGCCGTTCGGCCCCCCGGCTCTGCTTCTCTCGTTTGCTCTCGCTCTCCCCGAGGCTCGACTCTCGCGCCATGGACTCGTTTCCACCATCCGTCCTTGACGCTCAGACGGTGTCCTACCTCATCGCTGGACTCGACTGTGTGTTCTACCCGTCGCCGACCACGGGCTTCATGGCGAGGATGGCCGTCTTCTGGGCGACGACCGGCGTGTGAGCTCACGAGTCCTCCTTCCCGCCGCACGCGCTATGCCGCACTGACGCACGGTCTTCACCCCAGGTGCATGCTCCTCGCTGTGCTGTACCTCTGGCTGCTGTACCGCAGCACGCCCGAGCGCCCTCGCCGACGCTGCATGTGGTTCATCCGGATCGTCGAGCGCCCTCGCGGACGCCTCATCGTCATCAAGTGAGCCACCGCGCCGACGCTCTCGGCGTGGCAAGAGACTGACCGCACCCCGCTGTCACAGCCCTCGCATCGCCTGGGCGGGCACCGTCTTGGCGTACGGCGCCTTTGAGCTGGGCTACACGTTCACCTTCTGGCAGACGTACGAGGAAACCGTCAGTCAGGCGGCGCTGATAGCTCTGCGGGGGTTCAACGCCGTCCCACTGTTCTGTGCGGGGTGGGTCATCTCCTGGGCGGGGTTGACGGCGAGTCCCACGCCCTCTTTGCCCTGTGGCCGACGCTTCCGCAGACTCTGGACGCTCCCTCTCGTTTGCAGGCCTTTCTCCTCGCTGTCGAGCCCGAGCGGTCGTGGCTTTCCCCGCTGTGGGCAAATTGGCTGATGGTCGGCGGCGGCGGCGCCATCGCCTTCATGCATCTCGGGCGTCCCTCCCTCGAGCCCTTCTCGCCCGCCATTTGCACCCTTTCCCAGCGCCGTTCACGGTCTCTCTAGCTTCTCGTCTGACGAATCCTTCGCACACCAGGGACTGGCTGCTTGGACGACCGTTCTCAACGTGCGCGTCTTCGGTCGGTACGTTGACCTGCGGGGCGCCCTCATCGCTCTCGACAAGTCGCTCTACGGGCAGGTGCCGACACAAGCCGACTTTGGCCCAGTGCAAGACCCCGCCCAGGCCTTTGCAGCGTCTGTCGACGCTGCTCACATGTGCGCTGCATCTGCTCACCCCTCCACTGCAGGTGCGCGACTGACTGCTGCCGGTCGATAGCCCAACAACTGTGCAGTGGTGCCTCAACAGCCTCTATTCGATCACCATCCTCGCTGTCGACTTGGGCGGGATTGCGCTGGCGATCCGCCTGCGCCGACAGGTCAAGGAGAACGTCGAGCGCCTCGCCTTTGTCGAATACGACCAGGCGAGCCGGCTCACCGCAACGCCTGACGCGCCCCGGCTGGACGTCACTGTCCAGCCAGCGCTTTCGAACGCGACATCCTCCGGAGCTGGTGAGCCATCCCAGCAGGATCGCGGGGAGGGTGAACTGCGCAAGCCCTCGCCCGAGTCGCATGGCTCGACTGGCGACGCGCATGGGAAGCGCAAGGTGCGGCTCGACGCCGAAACTGTGCGCTACCTCAGCCGGCAGCGCGAGAGGGGCCGTGCGTCGGCGGCGAGGGCGCAGGCTCGCAAGGTCCTCGCGCTGCAGAAGGCCACGCGAGATCTCGTCACGGTGCGTCCCCGGCGCTCTCTCATGCAGCTGCGGCGGATGGAGCTAGCTCCGCAGGACCCACTGACCGTCCCGCGCGAGCAGACCTCTGGCATCATTGCCTTCATCGCCCTGACCCTGCTCGGTTGCACCATCTTTATTTCGTACTGCGTCGCGACGGGCAAAGTCACGAGCGGCGAATGGGTCTAGTGCGTTTCCTCTCGCCTAGACGCACACACATTCTGTGGTGCTCACGTCGCCTCGTTCGCTCCCGCTCGCAGCATTGAAGGCACTGCCATGCCGCCTCAGTGGATCTACACTGTCGCCATCGCCGCCTCGCTCGTCTACCTCCTGTACAACGCCCTGCGGAGCCAAAAACGCATCACGGGCCTCGAGACGCTCGTGCAGCCGACCGACGGAGCGAGCAACGCCGCCCGTCCCCAGCTCCTCGTCAACTTTGCCGGGGCTAGTCGAGCCGACCCGTCCTCGGTCGAGCTGGGCTCGTCATCGTCCTCATGGGCTGCCGTGGGCGAGCAGGAGGATGACGACGTCCTTGAGCCTGCGCGGTTGAGCGCGACAAAGCCGGCGGTCTCCACTGTGAGCGACGGTCAGGGCATACTCGTCGTCTCACGCGCGCCCGCATCGTGTGCGCCGGCGGTGCCTCCATCCTTGGGTGGAGCGCAACCTGACTCCGTCGCGGAGGTCGTGTGCGGCACGTCGCGGCGAGCCGCCGGCAGCGGCAGCGGCAGCGGCAGCCGTGCTAGGTCGGGCGGCTGGCGCTCGCGGTTCTGTGCGTCTAGCGCTCGTCGCTCAGTCATCATGGTGACTGTCGAGACGGAGGTGACGGGAGAAGAGGACGCTGGCGAGCCTGTGGGGTTCGACTTGGCGACTGCACTCGACGAGTGAGGATCGGGCCCTTCCTGGGCACCGCCCTTCTTTCCTCCTTCTCGTGCATCGGCGACGGCTGAGAGGTTTGAAGGCAACTGATTCGAAGAAAGCGCGCGAGACGACCAAACGTCGACGAGTTGCGTAGCTCTTTCGCTCTGAGCGGCGCGCTCTTCGTTGTCCGTCTTCCTTCTCGACGCTTGCTCGCTTGCTCGATCATTCGCACTTGGCGGCACGTGACTGATGTGGGGCTTCGGACGTCCCGACTCCCGGGCGACGACCTCACTCCCGCGCGCGTGTCCGACTCCCGCGGCCGCG
Source organism: Rhodotorula diobovata (assembly GCA_006352295.1). Classification (NCBI taxonomy): domain Eukaryota; kingdom Fungi; phylum Basidiomycota; class Microbotryomycetes; order Sporidiobolales; family Sporidiobolaceae; genus Rhodotorula; species Rhodotorula diobovata. The sequence continues at coordinate 70,387 of SOZI01000019.1, read as the reverse complement.
CACACCTTCCTGCCTCGTCCAGTTTCTCGAATGACTTGCCGGCTGTGGTTGCGAGGAGCTGCTTGCCCAACTGCTACCCTTCTACGCCTCGACCCTCTCCGCCAAATCGAAGCCTGCTCCCGCCGGAGAACTCGACCTGTTCTTTCCTCCCGCCCTCTGCACTTCACCCCGCTCTGACCTCGCGCTTTGGAGGCTCTCGTGAAGAGCTCGAGCGCCATGAACGCGGTGCTTCCCCCGGCCCTTGACGGCCAGACGGTGCCGAACCTCATCCAGGCCCTCGACCGCGCCTTCTTCCCCACCCCGACGCCGGGATTCAGAGCGAGGATGGCGGTCCTGTGGACCCTGACAGGCCTGTGAGTGAGGACTACAGGACTCACTCTGTTCAATGCTCGGGGCTGACCGCGCTCCTCGTCTCCCTTGTCACCCCTGCCACTCCTCGCGGGCCCACGGGTCCCTAGTCCTCGCGGCCATCTACCTGTGGCTGCATTACTGGACCACCCTTGAGCGTCCTCGAAGGCGGTGCATGTGGTTGGTCCGCTTCGTCGAACGCACGAGCGGCCGATTCCTCGTCATCAAGTGCGTCCCGCCCTGTCCTTGCCGGTCGACGACCTGCTCGAGCTGACGGACGCTCCCGAGGCAGCCCTCGCCCCGCCTGGACGTGCACGGTCTTCTCATTCGGCCTCTTCGAGCTCGCCTGTCTGTGCTCGTTCTTCTACGGCTACGGACCGAGCCGCAACCTCCGTGCCTGGCTCGGGGTGCGGTCCTTCATCGCCGTCTTGCTCAGTGCCATCGGCTGGATCACGTCGTGGACGGGCATGCAGGTGAGCCTGAACGAGCTTCTCCTCGATCAGCGGCCAAGTCACTGACTGCTGGATCAACAGGCGTTCCTCGTCGCGGTCGAGCAGGAAGAAGTCTACCTTTCGGCGCGCACCGCAAACATTCTGTTCCTCGGCGGCGGCCTGGTGCACGTTGTGGTCAATATCGTGCGTGTCCTTCAGGTTGGCAGCTGATAAGACAGCAGACGGCTAGTCGCCTGAGCGCCAGGGCTTTGCCATCGCTACGACCGTGCGCGGCGAGCGTCTCTTCAGCCGGTACCTCGACCTGCGCAGCGCCATGGTTGCCCTTCAGACTCGCTCGACGGGCGCGCGCCCACTCTGCTCGAATTAGTCTCTCTCAAGCCGCCGGCAGACGCTCTGGCCGAGGCGGGGAAGGCCATCAGGATGTGAGTCGGTTTCGCTTGTCCCCCGTACTTGCTGTTGCTGACAGGGACGTCCACAGTGCAAGCATTGTTCGTGGTCCATCGTCGCCATCTTCCCGGTGGTCATCCTCGCCGTGGACGTGGGCGGCTTTGCGCTAGCCGCCCGTCTGCGGCGGCAGCTCGACGAGAGCATCGAGCTCGCCAGCTACGCCAACGGTCACGTCAGTGTTGTCCCAGCGGGGCCGCACCGGATGGACGCGGACATGGAGGCGCAACGGAAGTGCTGGAACCCGTGCAGGCCGGCGGGCCGTGTGCGACGCGGCCACGGGTCAACGGCGGCGACACCGCAGGGGCGCAAAGTGCTCGCGCTGCAGAAGGCGGTGACGGATCTGCAAACGGTGCGTGTATCTCGACTCCGCCTATCTCCTTCCACGCCCATGCCGATGTCCTTCAGCCGCTAGCGAGCACTGACCGCCTCGGGTCGACAGCTGACGAGCGCTATCGCCTTTGTCGCACTGTGTCTCTTTGCGGACTTGATCTGGGTGGCCTGGTGTGCCGAAGATCCCGAGACAAAGCTGGTCCATTGGCCATAGTGCGTGCTCGAACTGCGCTTGCGCCAAGCCCTCGTCTGACATGCTCACCTTGCACACTCCTCGCAGCGTCGAGGCCCTCGCGATGTCGGCGCTGTGGGTTTACACCGTCGCGGTCGTCGTCGCCCTGCTCTGCATGTCCTTCACCGCCCTGCGCAGTCGGCGCAAGATTCCCGACCCCGACACGACAGAAGGCTCGACAGGCGAGCGAGCTGTGCCGGTCACGCTCGAAGCCTGCAACTCGTCCAGACCGAGTCTGAAGAGCCCTTTCAAGTCTTCCCAAGGCTCGCACGCCGCCGTCGAGCTTGTCGAGCAGCGCACGAGGCCACAAGCTCATGCGGAGCAGGGCCAGGCGGCGCACTCGCATGCGTCAGCCAAGTCGACACCCGGGAGGAGGGGGCGGCCTTCCATTTCGAGGGCGCTCACGGACATGTCGCTGCTGAGCAAGGACGGTCAGCAGAGCACGAGAAGGAGCCAAAGCTGGTCGGGGCGTGGGGGCGTCTCTCGGTCGAGCAGCCTGAGTGGCTCCGGGGTCATGATCACGGTCGAGACGGTCGTCGTGGAGTCTCGACGCTCTAGTTGCGACGAGGGTGGGTGGGACAAGCGAGAGGAGGGCGAATAGTGAGTTGGGCGGGGGGGCTGCCGCGGGCTCGTGGCATATCGCGCCCTATGTTGTAACAACGCTTTCGCTGCCGCATCTCGTTCGAGCTACATCTCATCTAGCTGTGCGCGAGCGCGCGCGAGAAGGCGAGGCCCAGTGGCGAGCACATGGACGAGACCTTCGAGGCCGAGTGGCTCACGCTGACCGTGTGGTCTTCGAAGTGCAGGGCAGCGCATTGTACAACTCGTCTTCTCTTCTAGAGACGTGTTCCGCCCTTGACCCTGCAGACGACCCGTGGGCTGTCGAAGAAGGTGCGCCGCCCCGCGCAGGCGACTTGGGAAGGTCGCGGCTAAAGAAGGTCACGCGCTGCGCACAGGCGGCCGTGCCTTGGGGCTCACCTGCTCGACTGGCTTACTCGACGCGGTGTTGTAGAAGCACGCGACATGACCGGGGCGCACAACGGGCGGCCCCTCCGAGCGCTCCCCTCGCCGGCTTTCGTCAAGAGGCGAGGCCGCACAGTCCGTTTCAGCGTCTCCTGAGTGCAAAGTCGATACAGCGCACCCGAGGCATTTCAGCCTGACCGAAGGATAGAGAGGAGGATGAAGAAAAGAAGGTCGGAGAGAGCGTCGAGGGCGGTGCTGCACGCGCTTTCACGCTCAGGCGACGACGTGCGTCGGCAGCGCACGGCGCCCAAACCAGCCGCCCTCGTCCGAGGTCGAAGACGAGGGCATCGCGGCGGAGCTTGTGCCACCTGCGGCCGAGGGAGCGACAGAGGAGGAGGAGGAGTTGCCCGTGAAGCCCCAGATGACTTCGACGACGCCGATGTCGAGGTCACCGTCCGTGAGGGCCGAGAAGACGGGAACCGAAAGGTCGAGCGAGGCGCTGCGAGCGGGGCGAGTAGGCATGAGTAACGCCCGAGGTGCGCGACGAGAGAGGCGCTGCGGCAGCGGAGGACTCACTCGCCAACGCAGTAAGCGCAGTGCTCCGTGACCCAGGCATTGATCGAAAGGCCGTTGGCGAGGTTCGTGACGAGCACTTCGGCCCCGCAGTAGCTGCTCGCCGCCGTTGCCGACGCTTGTGTGGAGTTCAGCCACTGGAGGGTGAGCGCAGGGGGTCAGTGCGGCTCAGAGCAGAGAACGAGCCAGCTTCGTGCGCACCATGTTGTCCGAGAGGGCAACGACAAAGTCAGCCGAGTTGGGAGCGACGCCGCAAGGTCCGAAGTGCTGGCCTGATGGGAGCTCGTGATCTCGTCAGCACTCGCTCAGGGAGAAAGAGGGAGGAAGGGGAGACAGGGACGCACTCGCTTCGAAGTAGGTTCCGTTGCCTCGCAGAGTCTGGAACGTCTCGGGCTGCGTGGCCTGGTACACGCTTGCCGCGGCGAAAGGTCCGAGTGCTGCCGCCGCTGCCGCCGCCTCGCCGCCGACGGGGTTCCAACCCTGCGCCGGGGACGACGGCGTAGGCGAAGGAGCGGCCTGCCATTCCGAGGGGGATGCCGTCGACGAAGGCGCGGCAACGTCCGGGCCGGGCGAGGTTGTGGCCTGAGGGGTCCAAGCGCCGTCGTGTGCACTGGTGGCAGGCTGCACCGTGGCGTCAGCCGGCGACGAGGTGGCCCAGCCATCCGAGGGTGGCGTCGAGTTGACGACGACAGGGCCCGGACCGAGATGGATCGAGGCACTTGCCGACGCCGACTCGACGGGCACGACGGCCTGGTCGGACGGGGCCGACAACGGGTGGTCCTGCGGCTCGTGCTGATATCCACCGGCCGACCAGGTAGGCGGTTCAGCTCCGTCCTGCTGGCCGCCCACGGGGAGAGACGACGGCGCCGACGATGGGACTGAGACACCGGAGGGCATCGTCGTCTGGACCCAGACGTCGGCAGCGCCGCTTGTCGTCGCTGGTGACCCAGGCGAGGCGGTGATGGCGTCAGTGACAGTCGGTGTCGTGGCGTGAGGGTCGACGGGCACCGAGGACTGGGTGGACCGCGAGGCCTGACCCGTGGGCGCGTCGGTCGCCGCCGATGCGGCCGAGTCGATCGAGCCCCACTCGCCAAGCTGGGAGGGGGACGCAGCTGCCGTGGTCTCAGCGGTTGCGGAGTGGTAAAGACCGTCGTTCGAGCTGGTAATCGCCGCCGTGGCCGTGGCGTGTTCGTCGGTCGTGGTAGCCGACTCCGAATGGTAGAGGCCGTCGTTGGTCGTCGCCGAGCTCGCGCCGGGGTGCGAGTCGACCGCAGAGTCCGAGGCAGAGCTGCTGCTGGCGTCGCTCGAGGCGTGTGCGTCGGTCGTCGTTGCAGAGCCGGACGAGTGTGCGCCCGTTTCGCCCTCGCTGCTCGCGGCGTCGGCCGCCTCGGCAGACTCGCTCTGAGCCTCTGACGTCTCCTTCTTGTCGTTGACAACCTTGACGGCTGCAAGGAAAGGGACGGCGAGAAGTCAGTCGATGCAGGGCGGAGCCAGGACGAGTGAGTGAGGGACGGGAGGACGCCGCACCGATGAAGACGCCGAGCGCGATGACGACGACTATGATGAGCGCAATGAAGAGGTAGCACCAGATGCGGCGACGGGGCTTGGCCGTCGCGGACGGCGGCTGGCTGCCGTCTCCGCCGCCTGCTCCCGCGCCGAGGAGGGCCTTCTTCGATGACTTCTTGCTCGAACCGCTCTTCGAGCTGCTCTTGCTGCTGCGGCGCTTGACGGGCTCGGCGCCAGCTTCGGCGGCGGCGTAGGGGTCCTGCGCAGGCAGACTAGATGAGGGGTCGTCTTTGCCGAGGGCGAGCATGCGACGGGACGAGGTCGACGACGACCGGTGCGGCTTCTTGTGTCCATGCTTCTTGTGGTGGCGACGCTCCGTGGCACCTTCGTCGTTGCCGAGTGCGTTGTAGCGCTGCGAACTCTGCGGAGCATACGGACGGACGTTCAGGGGGTCAGGTCTCCTGTCCGGGCAGCAGCTGCGAGAAGAGAAGTCTCGGCGACGGGGGACGACAAACGCACCCTGCCAGTGCCCCTGCTGTTCGAGTCCTTACCGATGCTGCGCATGATGCGCTCGACCCGTCCCTCGACCGGCTGACCCCGGACGACGCCCGCCTCGAGGTCCCCTCCCGCGTCCGCAAGCTCCTCCCGCAGCGCGCGCTCCTCCTCGCTGTCCGTCGACTCAGAGCTGCTCGAGCTGTGCACCTTGGAGCGGGAAGACCGGTGCGAGCCCGCCGCGGACGACGTGCGCGAGGGGGCGCGTGCGGACCGCGCGTTGACAAAGTCTTCGTCGCCCGAAGCGGTCGACGAGTCGTGGTCGTAGCGGCTCTCGAGGGCGGGCATGGCGGAGATGGTGGAGAAGGAAAGAGAGAGGAACGAAGCAGGGAACCCAGAAGGACCGGAGCGAGGTGTCCGTGGAGCGTCCGTGCAGGAGAAGCCCCGAGGTCCGCGGACGCATCGGCGCTCGCGCCCTTTTTATAGCGACAGGAGGCGCAAGGAAAATGCCTCCTGAGTCGGTCCGAGAGACAGGAGCTTTGTCTGCGGACAGGACAGGAGGCGTGAGCGATGCTGCGAAAGGACCTCGGATGGGGAGGGGAAAGACGCACGCGATTGCAAAGGCAAGGAAACAACGACAACAGACTAGACAGAGATCTCTGCAAGGCCCGCTCCTCACCGCGAGGCGTAGCTCAGGGGCGAGTGCGCCGGATGCCCGCCGGGGCTCTGCGGCCAGGGCGAGGGGACGGGGGGGATCGGGAACGGACTGGCGCCTGCGCCAGCCGGCGGCGTGTGCCATGACAGTTGCGGGCCTCGAAGCTGTACGAGAGGGGACGAGGCGGACAATGCCATGTGGGCGTGCCACGCTGCATCGTGCGCCTGCACTTGCGCCGCGTAGGTCGAGGAAGAGGAGGGGGAGCCAGGAGGAGGGCGAGCCGCGACGCTGGGTGGGCTCGCAGGCGAGGCGTAGCCGGGGGGTCGAGGTTGCTGGTACTGGCCCGAGAGCTCGTAAGGCGAGTGCTGGGTGTAGTACGCGTGCGCGGCGGGGGAGGAAGGCACGCTGCCGGGCGAGGGATGGCCCGAGGCCCATTGCGAGTGCGTTACAGGCGGGAGGTAGGCTCCGTGGGGAGGGCCCTGCGGAGGGATGCTCGCGCCGACCCGCGCGAGGGCAGATGCGGCTGCCGCGGGAGAGACCATCCCTCGCGTCGAGGCCGCGCCCGCGAGCCCGTTGCGGTACCCGCCACGCGCCGTCCATTCCCACGCCCTGCACGCCTCGTCAATCGCCGGGACCCACTCCTTCGCCATCTGCTCGAGCCCCCCGGCATCGAGCACCTCCTGGTTGGCGCTGCGCTGCGCGACGACTTCGGGCGCGAGGGTGAATCCCGCGCGGCCGAGCATGCTCTCGCTCGGCGCCAGATCCGTCGGAGGCACGCCATCGAGTCCGACGCAGGTGCTCAGCTCGAGGTAAGCCGAGCGGAGGACTCCGCGCACTTGTTCGATCTCGAACGTGCCGGACGTGAGGTCGCGCGCTGGGGCAGGGCGCGAGGCTGTCAGCTGCGGTGGATCAGCCGGTGTGGGACAGAACGTACCGAGGTCGACGGGGTGTTGGATCGAGAGGCGGTCGCCTTCGGCGCCTGACCGCCGGCCGAAGCCCATCTCCCGCTTCGCGACGATGCGACCTCCGCCGGCCGTGATGATGCAGTCGTGGCGGTAGTCGAACGTCCAGCCGTCTATTTGTCAGGTCGAGAGAGTCAATGAGGTGGCAGGGAAAGAGAGGAGCGTGATGGCCCACATCGGTACAAAAAGTCGAGCAGGTCTCGCGCCGGAGAGCAACGGCTCGGGTCGCGCCGGTCGAGCTGCACGAAGGACACTGCGAGGCAGAAGATGCCGAGGCCTCCTAACCCGCCAAACCGCACTTCCGACAGGCCCTTTGCGTCGAGCAGCGTCTTGAGGAGAAAGACGAGCGTCTTTGCCCTCAACTTGTCACCCTTGCGCCTCTTTTCGAGCTCCTCCAGGAGCCTGAGGCTCTCTCGCGCGCCCTTGGGGCCCTTGGGCGAGTTGAACGAGACGTCCATGGCGAACGAGCAGAACTCGGGCGCCGTGACGAGCTTGACGAGGGGGACTTTGGCGCCGGTGACGAGGCGGACGGACGAGGCGAAGCCGCTTTCGAGGACGGCGGCTTCGAGGGTGGCGAGGAGCGAGGCCGTCGTGTGCTGGAGAAGGGAAGCGTCCGAGATGACAAGGTCAAAGTCCTGGGTCGACGTTCCCACTCGTCAGCGCGCTCTCGTTCCCGCCCGTGTAGAGCAGCAAGGTGTAGAGAGTGACTGATGGCTCACCCCGTGAGGGAGGTACAAGCCCGTCGCCATCGAGCCGAACAGCTCGACCTTCAAGTTGGCGGACGGCCACAGGCGCGCGACAATCTTGGAGAAGCAGTCGAGGGCGTTGAGTCGCAGTCGCTGCTCGACCTTGGTGGGTCTGACCGAGGTGACGAAGGCCATGACTTCTTCGTCGAGCCTGTGGGCGGAGAGCCGTCTGCGAGGGTTCGAGCGGAGCAGGAGGGACGTCAGACTCACAGGTCGATGGGGGCCCGGCTGCGGTCCTGCTCGGTTCGGCGCAGGAGGCTCATCCATGGGGTGACGCTCACGGGCGTCGGGGTGCGTGCGTGCCGTATCGCGGCGGGAGACGAGTTGGTGGGGCCCGTCTGTGAGTTCGACGACAGGCGGAGCGAGGCGAGAGCCGCATCGAGGGTAGCCGTCCGGGCTGCCACTGGAGCTTGTACAGGCATCGCTGCAGCTCGAGTTGCGCGGCGGTGAGGTGTCCCGTGAGAAGGGAGGACACGGCGCGCCGTGCGTTCATGGCGTTCACGGTACCGGCCGCGGAGTTGAAGAGGTCTCGGTCCTCGTGGCCGCTCTTTGCTGCTTCTGTCCGCGTATCAGCAGCTTGAATATACACTGGGAGGAGGAGTCCCTCGTGCGACTCCCTTGGGCAGAACGAGCTGACGGAAAAGGTGAGACGGGTTTCATTTCAGGCCGCATGCGCGCGGCCGATTGCATCGCCTGGGTCGCCCCTGTCGAGTGGCCCTCCTCCTCCCCTCGCCTCGTCCAACCCAATACAGACTACCCAGGCTTGCCGCCCGGTGGAGTACACCCCCACACCACCGCGCCCATGTCCAACCCAGCGGCGGGTCCGGCCACAGACGACGACCCGCCCCCTGCGCCTCGTCCTCATGAACCGGTGACACAATCCCCCGCGACCGCCTCACCTGGCACACCAGCGACTCGCCCACCACCTTCGACCCGTCACTCGTCTCGCGACAAGACCCGCCCGCAGCTCCCCGGCCGCGTCTCGTCGAGGTCGGCCAAGCTCCCCGCCGACCTCGAGCGCTTTCTCGCGCGCTACCCTCACCCAGTCTTTGCCCTCCGCGCCTCGCACCTCTACGATGCCCTCGTCGGTCGCAAAGAGCCCTACGCGCCCCGCCCCATCGACCTCGCAGGCGAATGGGGCACGACCGTCCCCGGCCATGGCCTCGGCGCGTCGTCGGCCGGCCGCGTCCGCGGGTCGAGGAGCAAGGATGACACCAAGCTCTCGAGCCGCGAGCAGTACGAGGGAGGTGTCGAGCCGGATTCGACTCCGAGCCCGGCGTCAGACGACGACGCGCCGGACTCGGCGCCGAGCACCAGGACGGCCTCGAGCGCCGGACTGCGGTCTGCGGCAGACGGCGCAGAGACGGACGCGGCACAGAGTGGCGCAGAGACGGACTCGTCGGTCGGCCCTTCGGTCTCGCAGGTCGCTTCCCCCGACCTGCGCTCCGCGAGCAACGTCTCTTCCGCCGCACCCAGCCCGGGCCTCGTGTTCGTACTCTTCCCCGCTTCGCCCTTCCCCCCTCGTGCCACGTTCTCGAGCGCATGCTGACGCACTCCACCTCTGTTTCAGGTCCGGCAGCATCCTCCGCGCGCGGTCCGTCGTCACGTCCGTCACGGGCTCGAGCCTGTCCAAGGTCAACTCCGCCACGTCGGCGACCTCGCAGCGCCGCGCGGCCGACGCAGGGAGCAACCCTCGTGCGCATGCCCGCGCCGAGCGCATCCTCGCGAGCGCGTTCGACACGGGTTCGCGCCCCGCGAGCGGGCGAAACGGACCCGCGCCGCACGGGTCGTACCTCGAGGGCGGGGCGCAGAAGGCCCACGACCCGAGCCGGACGGCAGAGGGCGCGGTCAAGGCCATGTACGAGCAGCGGGAGAAGCAGGAGCAGGACGAGAAGGAGGAGGACGAGGCGGCTGCCGAGGAAGAGTCGGGACTCGAGGCGGAGAGGCTCGTCAGGGAGCAGGAGGAGTTCCAGGCACGCGACAGGTGGAGTGGGAGGAGGAGGGAAGGGTCGGATGGGAGCTCGGCGGGCAGGTCAGCTGGGTCTGACGACCTGGAGGGCGACGGCCTCGAGATGAGCGGAGGGCGCGGTCTCGGGCTCAAGGCGTTGCTGACGCCCGTGTGGCGGTACGCTCATCTCCCACACCCGCGTCTCCTGCGCTCGAGCCCTCAGACTGACCGCTTGAAACCCGGACGACCGCAGGAACGGCAAGTGGCGCGAGCTCATGGCCGTGCGCGAGGACGCCAAGAGGGAGCCCTCCAAGGGTGCTACCCCCAAGGAGCGTGACACGGGCCTCTTTGCCAAAGCGAGCGCCGCCGGATCGCCGCCATCGGACGACGACGCAGACGAGGAGCTCGAGCTCCTGTCGCTCCTGTCTCGCGCCGACCTCCAAGAGTGCCTCGCCATGCTCACCAACGTCGTCTCGCCCTTGCATCCGCAAAACGACTCCGAGGAGACTCGCCAGGCCCACACGCCCCTCGCACAGCTCAACCACACAGTCCTCCTCGAGCTGCGGTTCCCCGAGACGTCCATCTACCGCCACCCGCCCGGGTCGAGCTTCGAGCACCAGCACTCTTCGGCCGACTCGAGGCGGGCAGACGAGCCGCCTGGCCCCGAGCGTGCCGGGTCTACCCTGTCGTCAGCGGCCGGCTCGGGCAGCTCGGGTTCGACGGCCGGCACCGCCAAGTCGGGCCGTGGCACGGCTGGGTCGGGCACCCCGCCCCTGCACCCAGTCCTGCCGCGCAACCCTCCCTTGGACCGTCCGCTCCCCGTCTACTCGCCGCAAAACCCGTACGCGAGCGACGGGCCGTTCCTGCCGACAAAGGTCGCGCCCTTCGACGCGCCTCCGACGCAGGGCGCATCAGCGGGCACCCCGGCATCGAACCAGAACCCGGCCGTGCCGCCTCCTCACCGCGGCGTGCAGCAAGTCGCCGGGACGCTCCTCCCCTTCCTGCAAGTCGTCGCGACGCTCCAGCCGGAGAACGACCTCGTCCTGTGCACGACCATCCTCGCCAACATGCCCCTGCCCGTGACGCTCACGGGCAGCCCGGAGAAGGACAACAAGAACGAGGCCGAGCGGGACAAGCGCCGGGCTCGCGCGCGCGCTGACGAGCGAAGGGGCCGCGAGCGCGAGAGCGCCGACGCGACGGAGAAGGCGGCCGAGGTGGGACGGCAGCAGCGCCTCAACGAGCACAAGGTGCGCGAGCAGCGGCCGGCTTCGATGCGGTCGTCGCCCGTCAAGCCCAGCGTGGACCTCCCGCCCGTCGAGCGTCCCGCTCGCATCCCCCTTCCTCCGACACCCTCCTTCGGCTCGAGCTCGCCCTTCCCTGACGGCTACAAGCCGTCTCGCCCTCCGCTCGCGCAGCGCAGCACGTCGTACTCGTCCATCTCGGGCGCGTCTTCCGGCGGATCGACGGTCATTGGTCGGCCTCCGGGCTCGTCCACGACGCCCGAGAATCGCTCGCCGCACGAGCAGCAGGTGCAGCAGTTCGCCGACACGGCGGAGCGGATGGGGATCTCTGCGCGCCAGAGCGAGCTCCCGTCGTCAGGGTCGGCAGGCCCGTCGTCGAGGCGCGGCTCTTACGACCGAGGCCTCTCGCCGTCGTCACGGGACGAGGCAGGCCCGCCCAGCGTCCCCGTCTCCGCCGGACCACCGACGACCCATCGTCCGCAGCAGTACTCCGAGCCCATCTACGGCCTCGGCAGCGTGCCCCTCCAGACCCCCAGCGTGTCGGAAGAGCTCAAGGAGCTCTGGGCGGACGACCCGCACCGCACCAACCAGGTCAACGAGCTCCCTCGCGGCTTCGTCAAGGAGAAGGAGTCGCGCGCGGCCGTGCGGCGTCGCGGCGCGGCCGAAGTCGGCGAGCGACGCGAGACGGACAACGAGGTCCGCGAGCGGGAACGGCGGCGCCAGACCAAGAAGCGCGACAAGGAGTGGAAGCGCGAGCAGGACGAGCGCAACCGCGGGCACGAGGGGCTCGGAGACCTCGCGGAGCAGGAGGAGCCGCCCGAGGAAGGCGAGGGTGACGAAGCGGCCGAGGAGGACGAGGCGGACGACGCGGACGACGGCGACGCCGGCGACAAGTACGAAGGCGTGCTCGGCTTTGATGAAGAGGATACGGGCGAGGACACGGCCGACGACACGGACGCGGACGGGGCCGACGACCTCGACAACGAGGAGATGGACCGTTTGCGCGTCAAGACGCGCACGGGCTCGACAAGCTCGGACGGCTCTGCGCACGAGCGCGAGCAAGCTGCCGCCGAGGCGCACCGTGCACAGGCGCAGCAGGAGGCCGAGGAGGAGCGCCGCAAGCGCCAGGAGCGCACTCGTCCGGAGCCCGAGCGCCGAAGGTCGAGCGAGGAACGCCTGGCCCTCATCGACGCTGTCGAGCCGCCGCGACCGGAGCGCCGGCGCCAGCGCGACGTCGTCCGCGACGAGGAGCTCCTGCAGGAGGAGCTCGGCCGTCCCGAAGACGAGGCGCACTTGGTCCTGCAGTCGCCGGCCAACCTCAGCGACACCGTCTCGTCGACCGGGTCCGAGGCGTCCCATGCGTCGTCGTCGGCTCACCGTCCCGGCCTCTCCGACGGTCCGGGCTCGTCAGTCCACGACGAGGGCTCGGACGTCCAGGGCAACGCCCAGCTGCGGCGGTACGGCGACCCGTTCTTCGACCTCGTGGCGCAGACCCCGTGCGGCCGCATGATGCTCGCCGTCGACTGGAGCGCCACGTCGCTCGGCGACATTCGCTCGTGGGGCGGCGAGCTGCGGTCGCACGTCATGGCCATGCTCGCGTCGCCCTTCTCGACCGCCATCTGGTACGGCGCCGACAACGTCCTCCTGTACAACGACGCGTACGCGCGCCTGCTCGGCCCCTCCAAGCACCCGGCCGTCCTCGGCAAGAGCGGCGCCGAAGGCTGGAGCGAGCTGTGGGATGTGCTGGGCCCGCTCGCCGGACAAGTCTTCAGCGGCAAGACGCTGAGCTTCTCGGACCACTGCAACTGCATCATGCGCAACGGCGCGCTCGAGGAGACCTGTGCGTTCCCGACCCTGACCTTGCCTCGCCTTCGCTCTCCCCTCTTGTCGACAGGCGTGACTGGCTGACAATTGTCGCATCACCGCGGTCGCAGACCATTCGTGGGCGTACATCACGATCCGCGACTCGCAGGCCCGCATCATGGGCTATATCGTGCGTTCGCCCTTGCTGCACTGCCCCCGACTCGTAGCTAAACGCCCTCTTCCCGCCCGCAGAACCCCTCCTTCGAGACGACGGCACGCGTGATTGCCGAGCGACGCCTCGGGACGCTGCGCGAGCTCACTCAGCTGACTCAGCTCGCTCGGACGACCAAGGGTGAGGTGTCATGCTCGCGCTGCCCGTATCGCACCTGACCAGTCTCGCTGACCATTCCTCCTCGTGCGCCCTTCCAGACTTCTGCGCCAAGGCGCTGCGAGCGTTGTCGGGCAACGCGCTCGACGTGCCCTTCGCCATCCTCTACACGTGCGAGACGCTCGCAACGTCGCCCGGACGCCGCACCAGGGGGGAGGGCTCAACCACCGACTCGGGCGCGACGCGTCTCCACGGCCGCTCGACCGACTCGGGCGCCACGCGGCAGTCGGCCAAGGCGGGAAACAAGCCTGGCGAACCGCTCACGATGTCGGGCGCAGACGCTTCGCCGACGATTGCTCGCATGCGCCTCACGCTGCAGGGCTCGATCGGCGTCCCAACTGGACACCCTTCAGCGGTCGAGGAAGTTAACGTGCTCCTCGACACGGCCATGATGCAGGACAGCGCGCCTGCGCGATCGTCGGTCTCGTCGGTCTCGTCGGTCTCGTCGGCGAGCGGGACCAACTCGACCAACGACGACAATTCGTCGTCGACCGTGTGGCCCTTCATCGAGGCGCTGCAGACGCGCAAGCCCGTCTTCATCAGCGAGCTCGGCGACCGCACCAAGGGCTTCCCGCACCGTGGCTGGCCGGACGAGGTTCGCCGCGCCGTCCTCATGCCCATCATCACCGAGGGCTCGACGCTGCCCAAGGCGCTCCTCATCGTGGGGCTCAACCCTCGTCGACCGTTCAACGCGGTCATGGCCCAGTTCTTCAACCTCGTCAGCCGCACCTTGTCGACGGGCCTGCTCGGCATCGAGGTTGCCGAGGAGCAGGCTCGCAAGAGCCGCGAGCTGTCGGAGCTCAACGACGCGCGGCAGGCCTTCTTTGCCAACATCTCGCACGAGCTGCGCACGCCCCTGACTCTCATCTTGGGCCCTCTCGAGGACGTTTTGACCTCGAAGACGGCGACGCTCGACGCCGAGGACCGCGACCGGCTCGAGGTCGTGCAGCGCAACGCCCACCGCCTCCTCAACATGGTCAACACGCTCCTCGACTTCTCGAGGCTCGAGAGCGGCAAGATGAACACTGTCTTCCGCCCGACCCTGCTCGGCCCGCGCACGGCCGACCTCGCGGCCCTGTTCCGCTCGGCCATCGAGCGCGGCGGCATCCAGTACATCGTCGCGATCGACGAGGACAAGTGGGCCAGCAAGTCCCAGTTTTTCCTCAGCGATGAGATGTGGGAGAAAATAATCTTCAACCTCATCGGGTGCGTCTCCGTGTGCCTCTCCCGTGACTCGTGCCAAGGTCTGGTGTCCCTGACCCTTGTCGCTTTGCCTCGTCTCGCAGCAACGCCTTCAAGTACACGCCGCCCACGCCCGAGGCGCGCATCGCGGTCAAGGTGTCGTTCACGGCCAAGGAAGGCACCGTCTCGGTCGAGGACACCGGCGTCGGCGTCGAGGACTCGCAGCTGAGCAAGATCTTTGACCGCTTCCACCGCGTCGATTCGGCCGCACGGTCGTTCGCAGGGACCGGCATCGGCCTGTCCCTCGTGCTCGAGCTCGTCAAGGCGCTCGGCGGCACCATCACGGTCGAGTCCAAGCTGGGCCAAGGCAGCAAATTCACGGTGCGGCTGCCGCGTGGTCACGCCCACCTCCAGGACAACCTGGTCGACCATGAACCGTACGAGTCGGTCGAGCTGCCACCCCGGGCGGCGCAGTCGCTCGCCATCATCAACGACGCCGCATCGTGGCGGGTCGACGGCAAGTCCGGTCCTGCCGCCGACGGCGGCGGCGACGGGACGCAGAAGGCGCTCGTCGGCGCGTCAGGCAGGCGTACCTCGGAGAGCGAGCCCCTGCCGAGCGTCTTCAACCTCGAGAAGTCCAAGACGGTCTGCCTCGTCGTCGACGACAACGCCCAGCTGCGCTCCTTCATCGGCAGCACGCTGTCCAAGTGTGCGTGCCCGCCGGAGACCTCGGTCGTGCGTTTTGATACACCTGCTGACCGTTCCCTCCCCCCGCCCGCAGCCTTTGCCGTCGTCGAAAAGGCCAATGGCAAGGAGGCGTTCGAGTACGCCAGGGAGCACCCCGAGATCTCGATCGTCGTGACGGACCTGGCCATGCCCGTCATGAGTGGGCGCGAGCTCCTTGCGGCGCTGCGCAACAACCCCGAGACGTCGCTTGTGCCCGTCATCTTCCTCTCGGCGCAGGCCGGCGCCGAAGCTCGGGTCGACGCCCTCCTCCTCGGCGCCGACGACTACATCGTCAAGCCGTTCCAGGCGAGGGAGCTCCTCGCGCGCGTCAATGTCCACCTCCAGCTCGGGCACATGCGCAAGGAGCTCGAGCGGCGCGTGACGGAGCGCACGGCGGCGCTGATCGAGAGCGAAAAGAAGCTCAAGGAGCTCGCCGAGCAGCACCAGACACTCGCGCTCGTGTCGCCCGTCGGCATCTTCCAATGCGACACCGAGGGCAAGATTGTCGTGCGTCCCTTTTCACACCCTGCTCTCTGTACCTTGTGACGACGCGACCTGACGTCTGCGACTCGCCCAGTTCACCAACCCGAGGTACCTCGAGATCTCGCACCACCCGCCCGACGTCCCTCTCGACCACTTCGAGGCCGACGTCTGCCCGGATGACGCGGACCGCGTGCGCGAGCAGTGGCTCAAGGCCGTCTCGAACTGGCGTCCGGACAAGCCCGTGTCGACCTTTGAGTACCGCTACAAGGCCGGCAACTGGGCCCAGCTCGAAGTCCGTTCGTTCGACAAGGGCTACATCGGCTCGATTGTACGTCCTTGCACACCCTTACCTCTCTCTGGCTGGTTCGGTCGTGCTCACACCCTCCGACCTCTGCGCAGACCGACATCTCGCACCAGAAGGAGGTCGAGGCGTTCCACATCCGCGAGGTCGAGCAACGCGCCCAAGAAGCCGAGGAGAACCGGCGCAACACGGAGATGTTCCTCGACATGTCTTCGCACGAACTGCGCAACCCGCTCAGCGGCGTGTGGCAGAACGCCGAGGTCGTCGGCTCCTCGCTCGAGAAGTTTGTCGACTTCCTCGACGAGCTGCGCCACCACCCAGAAGGGCCGCTCGACAACGCCACCGTCGAGGAGCTGCACAGCGAGATGCTCGAGAACGTCGACGCGATCGAGTCGATCATGCTCTGCGCCAGCCACCAGACGCGCATTGCCGACGACATCCTCAATGTCTCCAAGCTCAACATGGGCCTCTTGAGCATCAACGTCGCGCCCTTTGACCTCGTCGCGGCCGTCCGCGAGGTCGTCAAGACGTTCGAGGTGCAGAGCCACCAGCAGCAGATCAAGCTCGCCGTCGAGAAGGGAGCGTCGCTCGCTCAGCTCGGCATCGACTGGATCGTTGCAGACTCTGGCCGCATCAAGCAGGTCACGTACAACTTCCTGACCAACGCGCTCAAGTACACGATCGACTCGTCGCGCAAGAGCGTCACGGTGCACGTCGACGTGTACGACGGCCCGCCGCCCACGCCCTCGAACGCGATGCGCATTGCGGCGCCCAACCAGTCGTTCGAGCCGCCCGAAGACTGCGTGTGGTGCGTCGTCGGCGTGCAGGACAGCGGCAAGGGGCTCAGCCCCGAGCAGCTCAAGCTCCTCTTCGCCCGCTTCAGCCAGGCGAACCCCAAGAGCGACCAGTACGGCGGCTCTGGCCTGGGCCTCTACGTCAGCAAGAAGCTCGTCGAGCTGCACCGCGGCTTCATCGAGGTCGAGTCGTCCCTCGGACACGGGTCGACCTTCCGGTTCGCCGTCCCGGCGCCCAGGACGACGCCTCCTCCTGTCGATGAGGCCAAGCTCCAGTCGGTGCTCCTCCAGGCCGGCGCCAAGCCTTCGCGTCCGCCGAGCGTCCGTGCACGCGGTCCAACACTGCCTATCATGCTCCCGCCGGCGTCGTCCTCGCCATCCGTCGGCGTCGGCCCGTCAGTCGCGAGGGGGAGCGTGGAGGAAGGAGGAGAGAAGGAGGGGAAGAGGAGGGTGCTGATTGCCGAGGACAATATTGTGAACCAGAAAGTTCTCGTGCGACAGCTCAAGACGGCGGGCTATGACGTCACTGTCGCCAACAACGGCCAGGAGGCGCTCGACGAGCTCATGGCCGACTCGCGCAAGGTGCGCCCCCTCTCCCTCTCTGTCTCCTTCCCGCGTGATTAGCATCCTGACGTACATGCACGTGCGCAGTTCTCGACGGGCGAGCGTGGCGACATCGACGTCGTCCTCATGGACATCGAGATGTGCGTCCCCCTCCCTCCCTTCCGCCTCTCTTTCCCGACGGGAGCTGATCACTCCTCTCTCCTCTGCCACAGGCCCGTCATGGGCGGACTGGAGGCGATTCGCGAGCTGCGCCGCCGAGAAGCCGCCGGCGAGATCTCGAGGCGATACGTGCGTCGCTCGAGCCCCCTCCTCCTCGCGACCTCCCTCGACGTCGCGCACCGTTGCTGACTCGCCATCCATCCCTGACCTTCCTCCCTCCTCTGCAGCCTGTATGCGCTGTGACCGGCAACGCCCGCGAGGCGCAGCAGAACCAGTGCTTCGCCGCCGGCTTTGACGATGTGCGCCCTCCTCTCTCTCTTCCCTTGCGTCTCTCTCAGACGCTGACCGCTCGCCTCGGTCCCTCCACCAGCTCGTGACGAAGCCCTACCGCTTCAAGGACGTCCTCGAGAAGATCACGCGCATGACCGCCCTCGCGCCGGCAGCTGAGTAGATTGGCTCGCGCGCACCCTCTGCCACGCCCTCTCACCTATCACTCTTGGTGCGCCTCTTTCTCTCTCTCTCTCTCTCTCTCTCTCTCATCCTCGCGTTCGCGGCCTCTCGAACCTTTTGTCGCTTGCGGCAATGGATTATCTCTCTCTCTCCCCCGTGCTGACGCTCTCCTCTGCGTCCTCGTGATGCAGATCGCGACAAAACCTTACCGCCTCGCCGAGCTGCTGCAGCAGGTCAGCACGTTGACGGGTCTGGCGCTCCCTGCGCCCAAGTGATGCGCCCTGCACCATACCCCTTCTCCCTGCACGATTCCCTCTCTCGTCACTGCACGTGTATAGCTTAGCCGTGTCCTCATCCCCTTAGGGCGGTTCTGGCTCCTGCGTGTCTCTGCGGATCTCGTCGCATGCTAGCTGTCACCGATTCCCTCTCTCTCTCTCTCTCTCTCTCTCTCTCTCTCTCTCATCTATTCGCGGTTGTACGTCGATAGTCTTGCCCTCGCTGGCCCTTCCTCTTGTTGCAGACCCCGGACGTGCATTATACTCGCATGCACACGATTGAGCGAGGCGAAAATGCTGAGACGGGCGAGATCGACGTGAGTGACGCGCCGCCTCGCACCTTCCCCTTTGCGCCTCGCCCTCGCTCTTGCCTCCCTCCCTCCCTCCTCCCGCTGTCGCCGAGTTGCAGCTACGCTAGCAGGGACTCTCTGCCTTCACTCAGTCGACTCGCACCCACTGCACGGCCACCACAGGCTCTCACCCGCGCGCGCCATGGACCACCAGCAGTCGTACCAGCCCTCGCACTCTCGCCCTCGCTCTGTTGCGACGGGACACACGGGCGTGTCGCGTAGGAGCAGCGTCACCAGCCGCCAGTCGCAGCTCATCAAGAAGAACACTGGTCAGTCGCCTGTCCCCTCTGCGGTGCTTTTTCGGAAGGGGAGGGGGGAGGCCTCGCTCTCGCTCCCGGGGGGGCAGGGGGTGAGTGGGCGGGGCGGCAACTCGATCCGCGCCTTGTCGCCCCTGGACAGCCTCGGTCGCGCTCCCAGCATGTTCGCGAGCACTCGCTGACCAACTCGATGCATGACCGCAGGCCCCTACGAGCTGCGCCCGTCCGACATCCTCATCGAGCGCTTCTCGGCTTGGAAGCGCCTCGTCAAGAACCTCATCACCTACTTTGAGGGCATCGCAGACATCGAGGTGCGCCCTTGGTGGTTCTCTCTGTCCGCAACCGAGGCCCCAGTCGCTGACCCGGCGAACCGGCCCCCCCCCCCCCCGTCCCCGCAGTCCAACACGGCAAAGGAGCTCACCAAGTTGGGCGGCGTCATCCAGGTCCCCTTCCGCGAGGGCAACCAGTTCCTCGGCGAGGGCGGCGTGCAGGACATCTTCTACGGCGTCGTGCGTCCCCTGCCTTTGTGCCACACCCTTGTCATGCACGACGCGGACGTTGTTGACTGACCCGCCGGGCTCGCCTGCGCCTCCTCTCTCGCTCTCCAGCGCGAGCGCACGCGCCTGATTGCCGACCACCATGCCAACCTTGCCAAGACGGTTGAGGGCTCGATCGTGCAGCACCTGCAGAAGCTCCGCACCGAACTCAAGGCGCACATCAAGAACATCCAGCAGGACACGGGCAAGCTCGCCGCGTCGGTCGCAAAGGAGCGCGAGACGTCGACCAAGATGATCACGGACCTCGCGCGGAGCATCACGATGCTCAAGAACACGCCCATGGGCGTCCACGCCAAGGAGGACCCGTGGTTCACCAACTCGCTCGTCGCCCGCCAGCTCCAGAAGCAGGTGCACGAGGAGAACGCGCTGCAGAAGAGCATCATCATCATGCAGCAGAACTCGGAGCACTTTGAGGAGGGCGTCGTCCGGGCGATCCAGATGGCGTGGCAGACCTTTGACGAGTGGAAGTGCGTCCTCTGTTCCCCCCTCTCTCTTGCCCCTTTCTGCTCAAGACTCGCCGACCTGACTCGTCAACGCCTCGCCCGCAGCGCCCGCGCGTCGTCGTCGGTTCAGGAGACGTGGCAGACCATGGGCGAGCTCATGCGCTCGGTAGCGCCGACGACCGAGTGGATCGCGTTCGCGTCGCGGTCCGAGTACCTCCTCGACCCGGAGACGCCGCTGCGCAACCCGCTCACGATCAACTACCCGGGCAAGGACGACCCCTCGGTGATCCCCGTCCACCAGGGCATCCTCGAGCGCAAGAAGCGCTACACCAAGACGTACAAGGAGTCGTTTTACATCCTCACGCCCGCGGGCTACCTGCACGAGTACCCCTCGTCCGACCTGTCCAAGCACCCCAACCCGGAGCTGTCGCTCTTCCTCCCCGAGTGCACCCTGGGCGCACCGACCAACCCCCAGTCGCGCTCGCACAAGTTCCACATCGAGGGCAAAAAGAGCATCGGCGGCGACGTCGGCCAAAAGTCGGGCCTCTTTGCCCTCGACGCGAGCTTCACGTTCCGCGCGCGCAGCCACGACGAGATGCTCGAGTGGTGGAACGACTGCAAGCAGCTGTCTAAGGTCTACCTCACCGCCTCGGAGCCGTTTGACCGCTCGGGCCCGGTCCCTGCCGCCGTCCGCGCCGCGGGCTACATCTCGGAGGACGAGGACGAGTACGAGACGGACGAGGGCTCGTCGGTTGAGGAGATGTCGGACGGCGAGTACGAGGACGACGAGGAGGAGGACGAGGAGCACAACCACCGCGCGCACGGCCACAACCACCAGCACCACCATCACGCCCAGGAGTCGGCCCACCACCACCAGCAGCAGCAGCAGCAGCACGAGCAGGCGCGGCCGAGCACGACCTACGCCTCGGCGGGCTCTGCCCCGGCCCTCGGCGCGCCCGTCCGCTCCTCGGGCGCCGAGGACACCTCGGAGGCGCCCGCCTACTCTGCGCCCGCCGCAGGCAGCGGCATCCAGACCGGCGCGGGCGGCTACGCCGTCGAGAAGAAGGCGGCGGGCGGCGCGGGCGGTCCCGCGGGCGGTGCGGGCCCGAGCGGCCACCACGCGGCGGACTCGAGCGAGGAGGACGAGACGGACGAGGGTGACGAGTCTGGCGACGAGGAGGACGAGGACGAGGAGGAGGGGCAGGTCGGCGGTGCGTCGGCGGATGCTCAGACCGCGGCGCAGGACAAGCCGACGCCCTCGGGCGGTCCCAAGGAGGCGACGGTCGATGGCGAGGACAAGCCGGCTATCGGGCACTTCGTTGAGCAGCTCGGCGGCAACGCCGAGGCCAAGAAGGAGTGAAGCAGCTCGGAACAGGTGCGCCGTCTTGTCTCTCGTGCGAGCGACGTCGTCGTGGTCCTCCAGCTGACCATCCTCTGCATCCTCTTTCTCAGCCCACCAACCAGGACTCCACTCTCGTGTTTGTGACACAGACCCTCCACATTCCCCTCTCCCTTTCATCATCACCCTGTGCTTTCCCTCAACACCCTTAGCTTGCTTTGGTCAGCGCACCCTAATCGTCCGCCGGGCGCCCTGTGCGGCGCTTCGGCGTGTCCAAACTGCCTGTGAAACCGCTTGTACAGTCACTGTCGCTCTCCTGCTGCCCGACCCGACACACGAGAGAAGGAGACGTGGGGAGCGAATAACGATAGCGCGCACGACACGCTCAGAGGCAGGGGAGACAAAGGTGCGCAGACGGCACGGCCGCTGCGAGGACGGCAAAGGGTGGAAGCACACACGACGGAAGGGCGCGAAGGAGGACGACGACGGCGGGGTATCGAGGCGAGGCGGCGGGGTGTAGAGGATCGGGGGGCACAGACAGCCTGCATAGGGGCGGTACGGGTAGCGAGGTGAGTGCGAGAGGGGCGCGGCGGGGGCAACTAGGGGTAAAGACAGGGATCGGAAGTGCGAATTAGGGCGGGGGAGGTAGGGACACGACTGCTGCGAGAGGGCTCGGGGCGTCTACTTGCGGCGCTGGAAGGTCCTGCAGGTGCGCAAGCGGGGTCAGCACGGGAGGAGCAGAGGGAGGAGCGGGTCGAGGGACGCACTTGTTGAGGAGCGCGAGCACCTTGGACACGTTCAGGCTCACTGCGCGGTCGATCAACCCGTCAGCTTTCGTCACAGGCGCTTCACGCACTGGTCGAGAGAGCAAAAGGAAGAGGCGCGACGCACCGTACTCCATGTCGAGCTGCTCGACGCCCTGGTTCTTCTTCTCGAGCAGGTCGTCAATTTTGAGGTCCATCTCGAGGATCGCCTTCTCGCGGCCCTTGCTGCTCATGCCGCGCAATGCGAGGTCAGCGCTGCATATCCACGGGTACGGGGGAAAGAACGAAGGAGAACGCACTAGTGCAGCGCGATGAGGAAGGCTCCCGGCGACGGCGAGGACACGAGGAAGAAGATGCTTGGTCGCCTGCACGAGGAGAGACAGTGAGCCCGCGCGAGACACAGTCAAAGAGGGAGAGAGAGGAGCAGCGCACCTGTTCTCCGGCACGTTGGTCTCGATGATGATGGCGTCCTTTTCGAACTGCTGGTGCGTGAACTTGAACGGGCCCATGTTGGCGTTGGCCTTGCCCTTGCCCGTCGCGTCCTTGCCTGCGACCGTGACGACGCCGACGCCGCCCGACTGACCCTTCTTGCCCGTCGCGCTCGTCTGGCGCACGTTCTGCAGGTACGCCTTGTACTGCTCGAGCTGCGACCGGAGGTACGCATTGTGGTCGCAGATCGTCTTGTAGACGCTGTCGAGGCTCTTGGTCTCGACGACGACCTTCTCGCGCAGGTTGCCGAGGTGCGCCAGCTCGGCGGCGACCTCGTCCGTCAGGAGCTTGTACCCGTCTCGTCGGTCGACGAGCCGCAGCTCCTCGAGCTCGCGCAGCATCTCCTTGACCTTGATCCCCTTGCGCACGAGCGTCGCGTCCTTGGCGGTCGCGGCCGTCTCGGCGACGACAGGGAGCTGGATCGGTCTCCGCTCGGCGAGCCGCGGCAGCGAGCGGATGAGCTGGACAAAGATGCTCTTGGCCTCGAGGTACAGGATGTCGTTCTGTGTCACGTTGTTCTCGGCCATGAGGGCCGTCGTGATGTCCTGGATCGGCATCTCCCACCGCGAGTAGAGCGGGAGCTCGACGGCGCGGTTCTCCTTGCGCGGGACCTGTGCCGGTGCCGGGCCGAGCTCCTCGAGAAGGATTCGCAGGTGCTGCTTGTCGTTGGGGGCCTGGCGGGCGAGAGAGCAAGCGGGGGGCGAGGTCAGCCGACGTGTGCAGAGTCGGGCGGGCAAGAAGGACAGAGAGAGCACAGCACGCACGAGGACGTCGAGGTGCTGGATGAGGAGGCTCTGCGTATTGTAGAGCTCGTTGAGCGTGATGTTGATCTGCAGGTCCTTCTTGGACAGCGCCATGTACTGGTCCATCTGCTCGGAGCCGAATCTCATCCTGCATCAGCACCGGGTCTTTCCGCCGCCACAGGTAGAAAGCGCACGCACCTCGAGCGTGTCGTAGAAGTCGGGGACTTCGCACAGCGCATTCAGGAACTGGTTCATGCGCGTCTTGTTGTTGTCGATGAACGGCTGCAGACTCATCATGTAAGCCTCCTTGGCGTAGCTCGGCTTGTTGGCCAGGTTCTGCAGCATCTTGGCGATCTGCGTTGCGTTGCGAGCACGAGGAGCAGGGCGTCAGTTCGGCGGATGGCGCGAGACGGTGAGGAGAGCTCGAGGGGACGGACGCACGAGGGTGAGGGTTCGCCGCGGGTGCTTGGCGGATGCGGGGAGCGAGTCGATGAGCATGTAGGCTTGGGGCGTCACGATGGCCGGGTTGATGAAGCGCAGGAAGAAGAAGCCGCCAATCAGGCTGCAGATGGCAAAGTCGGTCGCCTCGGGGTACTTGCGCTGCTCGCCGCGCCCCGTTTCATCTCGTCAGCCGACCGCAGTCCCGCCGAGTCGAGAGAGAGAGAGAGAGAGAGAGAGTCGCGGCACGCACCTTTGTCAAGCTCCGGATCTGCTTGCAGATCCACCGGATGCCGTACGGCACGCTCTCGATGCCGTTCATGATGGTGAGCAGGAACGAGTTTGCGATCTCCATGAGCATTGTCAGACGCGGCGCAATGATGTTCTGCACGTCGGCGTTGGCGGCGGCGACCTCGGGCGTCACGTTGCGCGGCAAGTCCTCGGGGAGCTCGCCCGTCTCGTCCTGGATCGAGTTGAGCATCTGTTCGTAGACCTATGGTCGCGCGGTATTCGTCAGCACGACTCACGTGGCTTGATACAGAGAACGAGGCGCACCTTGAGTGGGTTGATCTCGAGGTTGAGGTCCTTGTGCTCGATGAGGCTGTTGATGCGCTCGGCGAGGACCCCCTTGAGGTAGCTCTGCCCAGGACCGCGGCGCGTGTACGTCGTCATCATGCGCGACACGGGCGTGTTGGCGCGCAGGAGCGAGCCAAACTCGGTCGCCGTCTCGAACTGCGCTGCGAGGACCGACTGCGCGAGCGAGAAGGAAGGTGAGCAAGGTTACCCAGCGGGGGAGGGGAAAGCTCGCACAGAATGGGGACGCACCTGGAACATGGTGAGGAGGAGGTGCTCCTCGCGCGACTCGTACTGGTTGCCGTACAGCGTAAACATGACCGTCTGCAGGAGCGTGTCGATTTCGCTCAGGGACACGAGTCGGCAGAGCGAGGCGATGTGTCGCGGTTCCGATTGGAGAAGGAAGAAGAGGTTCGAGTATTGCTGTGCAATGAGAGAGCGTCAGTCGTTGGCTGAAGCGTGCGAGAGCCCAGCGACCGGGGCGCACCTGTTGCCGCCGTTCGTCCATGTCGGTCTCCTCTCCCTCCTCGACGTCCTCCAAGTGCTCCTTGACCTCTTCCCGCTCGTCGAGCGCCATCCTCTGCGGGCAGTTACAGGCGTCAGTTGAGCGCACTCGGGCGATTGAGAGCCGGGGCGGCGCACATTCTGGATGAGCAGCGCTATCCGGCTGTCGAGGTACCGCACGTCGCGTTCGAGGACAAAGTTCTTCTTGCTCTGCGCCGAGATGCGCGCCTTGAGGTCGCGCAGGCGCTTCTGGGCTGGCCACGGGTGGAGGACGGAGGGTCAGTGGCCGTCGAGTCGAGTCGAGAGGACAGGTCGGGCGGCGAGAGCGAGGGAGAGGGTCGCCACGTTGCCCACGCAGGTGCCAAGCCTGATGTCAAAGGCCTGGTGCTGGGCCGCGTGCCCTCTCGCGCGCTTCGAGTCGCCCCTCTCCCCCCACCAGGCCCGGCGCGAGGGTGGGACTGACCTCGTGCCAACTCGTCCTCGATCTCGGTGTCCTGGTCGGCGATGAGGCTCTGCAGAGCCGAGTACCGGTTGGTCGAGCGGCTGGTGCCCGCACTCGCGCCGAGGCTCGCCATGGCTGCACGCGGCGATGAGGAGGCGGAGAGGGTTGTTTGGGAGACGCTCGAGGCGGCGCGAGCGAGAGGGTTGGCGCGCGCTGCGTGCTCTGTGTGGGTGCGAGTACGTGCGGCTGTAAAGGTGCAGCAGGCTTGATTGCTCGGAGCTGCGCTGTCCGGGGTTTGCTCGAGGGGAGGGAGCCGGGTCCAGGGGGAGCACGCGCGACGGCGACGACGGGGCGGCGCCAATCGCGCCGCCCGGCGCCCGCCTTCTCGCGCGCACGCGCCGCTGCTGCGGGCCCTGCGGGGGACAGTGCGGGCTCCACTCGCCTCGCTTATGAACGGAACAGACCCGCGTTGGCCTCTCTTCCTTTAATGACTCCCTCAAGCTCGCCGAGCTCTCAACCTCTGCTTCCTCTGCGCTCCCTTCTCTCTCGTAACCGCACGGGGATCTCACCCTTCGCGCGCCCCTTCGCGCGCCCCTTCGCGACCGGCGGCCAGACCCCAGGGGTCGGTCGCATGTGCCCTGCCTCTTGAGCTCTGCATTCGCGGCGCTCCGTATCGCCGGCCAGAGTAGATCCACAGATGCAGCCGGGTCGAGAGACTCTGAGGCTGGAGGAAAGCAGTGCTCCGGCCCGCTGCGAGCTTCGTGTCTCGAGGGTCGAGATTGGCGCACCCGGGCGGCACTTGTCCCCGATCGCGGTAGGACTACGAGAGCCAGCGCCTAAGCCGTGCTAGTCAAAGCTTAGCCCAGCGCTGGCGCACCTGGCAGCCGACGTGAGCTGTCGCAGCGGCGCGGCGTCGTGAGCAGTGCGTCGCACGGACCCGCTCACGTAGAAGCAGGTCTGTGGCATGCTCGCCCCGAGTCAACTCGCCATGTCCCTCGCACTGTTCGTGGGCTCGGCACATTGCGCAAGGGTGCAATTTGCGCAGCACAGGATCGCCCCATGGCCAGCGCACCGCGGGCAGATATCGGCACTCCTGCAGCGTGGCCCACGCCGATGTCGCCGACTGTGTGCAGCGGCGCGCGGTGCACCACGGTCGACGGGGGCGTACTTGCGACCGGGGCTGGTCTGCCTTGAGCCGCACTGGCAACCACCCGAAGGCGCTGCGTCACGGCGCCGGATCCGAGGAGTCGGCGCGCCGGCTGCGAGGTACGCGGACCGCCGCTGCTCGATCAAGCGGCTTTGGAAGAGGCATCTGGTCAAAGCAGGAAACTGCTGGGCGTGCCGTGGGACCCTCCGTGTTGAACCGGCGCGACCGCCCGGCCCGCCAATTGCAGGCGAACTCGGCAGGACGTCCGACGGAGGGAAGGAAGCGAGCGACTCGCCAGGGACGGCGAGAGCGCCCAAGGGCTCACGTCAGGCGAGACCGAGGCGCAACGAGATTGCGTTGGGCGCACCTGCCGGAAGCGGCGGTCGAGAGCTGCCTCCTTTCGGTCGGAGGAGCTCGACGGGGGAGAGACGAGAGACACGGGCGGAGCTTCGAAGCCTGGTGGTCAGACACGCTTATTGTCTGTCTGACCTTGTTGCGCAGAGACCAGAGTCACTCGAGTCGCTCAGCAGCCTGCTGGTGGGAAGCGACCGCAGAGCCGCCCTTCAAGTTCTCCCCGTCACTCGACCGCTCTCGCTTCGGCCTGGACCCAGGCCCGCCCGCTCGGCGCTGCCCCCTCTTCACCTTCCCCTCCCCTTCCTCGTCCTGAACCCCGGTTGGTTCAGCCCCTAAGGGTCGACACATCCCCACCGGAACTCGTCTCGCTCGGAACTGCACGCCAGCACTCGACACTCCACAGTCGCCAGCCTCTCCCTGCCGCCGACTCATCCCCCTCCCTGCCACTGCCCCTCTCCCCCATCAGCTCTGAGGTTGGACCCGGCGATCCCGCTGTCTCTGTCCCGCTCCGACAGACACTGTCTGACTTCGGCACCTCGCTGCTGCCGCTCATCGTCAGTGCGTGCACACTTCCCGCCCGTCCTTCTCATCCTCCCTCCCGCGTCGACCCCCGACCTGGGCCGGCCCATGCCCCTCCTCGCTCCCTCCCTCCCGTCCGTCGACTGACTGGACGAGAGTCCCTTGCATCCATCGGCCATGTTGACAACCTGCAGGGTACACGGCACCTCGTTGCGGACCTGGCCGCCGTCCATGTCGTTTGTCGCCTCGAGTCGCGACGGTCAGCTCTTCCCTCGCCCTCGACCTTGTGTTGTCCCTCGGCTGACAGGCAAGACCAATCCACACATGCAGACTTGTACCAGCCCAAGGCCAGCAGTTCGTACGACTCGTACGTGACCGTGCCTCAGGGCGCGCGCACCGTCCCCAACTCGCCCTCGTTCGGCCACCACCTTCCGCCCCGTTCGTCCTACCCTGCCTACGGCGCCATGAACGGCGCATACGACCCCTCCGCCTCGACCAGCGCCGAGCTCCTCGCGCCCGTCAACGACCACCTCGTCTCCCCCCTCGTCGGCCACCACTCGCAGCCCACGAGCCCGCTCGTCGGCGGCCCCAACGGCGGCGCGGGAGCCTACTTCACCACGTTCGACCCTGCGCCCGGCGGAGTGTCGAGCGCTCCACACAGCCGCCAGACGAGCCTCGAGACGCCCCGGCAGGGCTACCACGCCGTCACTGGCGCGCCTCCGCCCGTCCGCGTCGTGACGCCCGATGACGGCGCCCCTCCCGCTCCGGCCGCGGTGCCGTACGGCACGTCCCTCCGCGTCGTGCAGTGGACCCCGCAGCGCGGCGACGAGGGCACCCAGGTCACCATCATCCTCGACGCGGGCGCAATCCGCTCGGCGCGCCCCTCGCCCGTGACGGGTCGCCCCGCCTCGTTCGGCACAGGCTCGCCCGCCCTTGGCGCGCCGTTGAGCAGCCCGCACAAGCCGACGATCGTCAACCGTCGCTTCGCCGTCCTGTTCGGGCATGCGCCCGCGCCGACCAAGTTCACGCGCGCGCAGGCCATCGATGGCAACGGCGTCGGGCAGAGCATGAGCGCGGGCCCGAACGAGGAGGATGCCTTCGTCGTCCTGACAGCGTTCGTCCCGGCTCGCAGCGCCATGTCGGGCCCGGGCGAGCGCGCCATGGTCTTCGTCCAGAGCGTCGACACCGACTCGAACGCCGTCGTCGAGCAGTGCATCGTCGGCGAATGGGATCCTCAGGTCTCCAACGCCGTCGCGTCGACGTCGTCCGGCATGCCCGCGACGCCGGAGCGCTCGCGCCTCGGGGCGCTCAAGCGCTCGGGCGACGACCTCGTCAGCGGGCGCGAGGCGCCCGGCCTGCGCAGCCCGCACCTCGCGGGAGGAGCGGGGTCGGTCCATGGCTCGCCGGCGCGCTCGCAGGGTGAGTGGGGCGCGCCGCCGCCGCACGCGCAGCAGCAGCCGCACGCGGGCATGCACGCTTCGCCGGCGCTGTCGCAGCATGCGTTTGGCGCGGGCGCGGCAGGCATTGACGAGCAGCAGCAGCAGCAACAGCAGCAGGCAGTGCCGCCTCCGTCGCCGCACTCGCAGGCGGCGCTCGCAGGGTACCCTCGGCAGCCCGAGTTGGTCCGGACGTCGCAGATCCACGCGCCCAAGAACGGGTACGGCGCGACGCTGTCGCACAAGGTCATCCTCAAACTCCAGGGCGACCTCAACACGATGGCCATGGGGTGGAGCAACGAAGAGTGGACGAACCGCCGCCGGCTGATCCAGTTCTGGCCTCAGCAAGACGGCAACGTCATCAACGTCGGGTTCCGCCCCATCGCCCAGAGCGAGTACGTGCAGAACGCCATCGTCATCTCGTGCATCTTCCGCGACGAGTGGAACGAGTGCTTCGTGACGAGCGTCGACGCCATCTATCTCCTCGAGGCGCTCGTCGGCTCGCGCTTCACCGTCGAGGAGAAGAACCGCATCCGCCGCAACCTCGAAGGGTTCAAACCGCAGACCGTGTCCAAGAGCAAGCCCGACGCCGAGCCCTTCTTCAAGCTCATCATGGGCTTCCCCAACCCCAAGCCGCGCAACATCGAGAAGGACGTCAAGGTCTTCCCGTGGAAGGTCCTCGGACCGGCCCTCAAGAAGATCATGTCGAAATACGTGAGCCTGGCCTCCTCTCTTGCTCGCTTTGCCTTTGTCCAGTGCTGAGCCTTGCCCGCGTGCGCGCCCCTTGCTTGCCCGGAAGTCTGCCAACTACCCCATCGGTCCCGACGGCACGCCCATCGGTCTCCCGCCCGTCGTAAAGGAGCCGACCGACGACGGCAGCAACGACGGCAACCAGTCGCCGCACACGACGCCGCACCTCGGTCACGCCCAGATCTCGACGAGCGCGAGCGCGACGGCGAGCCCGCGTGTCGGGGGACACCTCGCGCCGAGCCCGCACATTGGGCACCACCACCAGGGACAGCAACAGCAGCAGCAGCGCAGCCCGCACCTGGCGCACGCGGTGCCGAGCACGAGCGCGAGCCCGCACCTCGGTCAGTACGCGTCGGCGTCTTCGTCGAGCGGCGGCGGTTATCGCGCGGGAGGGAACGACGGTGGAAGTGGAGGGTACTACAGCTCGGCGCCGCAGTCGCAGTCGCAGGGTCAGGGTCAGGCTCAGGGCCAGCAGCAGCAGCACTTGTACCCCGCCGCGCCCGACGACTACGGCGTTCAGCGCTACGGCTTGCACGCGCAGCACAGCCCGCACGTCGGGCACTCGAGCCCGCACCTCGGGGGCGGCGCGAGCGGAGGCGACGGCGGCGGCGGCGGCGGAGGCGGCGGAGGCAGCGCGAGCGGGACGCCGCACCTGCGCAGCTACTCGGACGGGGCGGCGTACTCGCAGGCGGGCGCGGGAGGGGGTGGAGACGGGTTCGACGCTCCGGAGCGTCATGGGCGCGGACAGTGGATGCAGGGGGAGAGGTCGCCCGGCGACGAAGGCGAGGGTAGCGGCGCCGCGCCGAGGGTAGAGCCCTGACGTCGAGGCGGTCACGTCCTCGTGAGGGGGTAGGGAGGGGGGGAGGGGGAGGAGATACACCCAGCTTTCTCGCTTGGCTTGACCTGCGCTTGTGACCACCTCGGCCGTCCGTTCGACGAGATACCCCTCTGCCCGCGCCTGTACATTGCGCCATGGCCCCTTTGCTTCTCTTTTGTCCCCCTCCCTCTCACTCCTGTTCTACCTAAGGTTGTGCTGATTTGCAAGGTAAAAGGCGCGTTGCAACCACTTGCAGTCCGTGTGCACGTCACAGCGGAGGCTGCCAAGCTCTCAAGCTGCCGCACGCACACGAAGCTCGTGGAAGAGGGCCCGAGGGGGCGCACCTTTTTCAAGCCTCTCGTCCGTCGCTCCCTTTCAAGTGCCGTTCGTTTAGCAAAAGGCTCCCTTGACTCGCGTAGCTCGCCAGGACACGCACCCGACAACCGCGCCGAGTTAACCGCGCGGAGCAATTGATTCAGCCGCACGTCGTCGAGCTCTCTTGCTCTCTCCTTCCCTCCCCCCCTTCTCCTCCATCTCCTCAGCCACCATGACGAGCGTTATCGGATTCGGTGCGTTTGCATTCGCACAAGCTGCAGTCTGGCTCGACGTGACTGACCAGCGCCTCCCCGCGTCGCAGACATTGGCCAGTACGGCTCCAAGGTGAGTCTCGCCGCCGACCTGGAGCGAGCGCAGCCCTCGGCTCCCACCGCGGCCCTCGCCACCGATGGGGCCGAGTGGAACGGCCTGGGAGGGGCTATGCTGCACCCTCGACGAGTGCTGCACCCCGCGAGGACCCCGCGCTGACCGCTGTCTGCCATTTCTCCCCGGATCAGATCGGTGCCGCCCGCAACCGTGGCATCGACATCCTCGTCAACGAGGTGTCGAACCGCGCCACTCCGTGCGTCCTCTAGCTCGCATTGTGTTCTGTACACTTGAAGCTGACCTCAAAACACGCGCGGCAGGTCCCTCGTCGCGTTCGGCCCGCGCTCGCGCATGATCGGCGAGTCGGCAAAGACGCAGGAGACTTCCAACTTCAAGAACACTGTTGGCTCGCTCAAGCGCCTCATTGGCCGGACATTCGAGTGCGTCGGGCCTTGGTTCGAGTGGCGCAGGGACGCGAGAGTTGCTGACCCTCGCGCGCGTCCGCAGGGACTCGGACGTCGAGGTCGAGAAGCAGTTCATGAACGCCGAGGTTGTCAAGGTTGGCAACACGGTCGGTGTCTCGGTGCGTCCTCTGTGCTGTGTTCTGTCGCTCTGCAGGACACCGTGCTGACTCACGGCCCCCCATCCGTATCCGCGCAGGTCAACTACCTCGGCGAGAAGACGACCTTCTCGGCGACGCAGCTCTACGCCATGTACCTGGCAAAGCTGCGCGACACTGCCGCGCTCGAGCTCAAGTCGGCCGTCAACGACGTGACGATCGCCGTCCCCGTGTGGTACACCGAGGCACAGCGCCGCGCCGTCCTCGACGCCGCCGAGATTGCCGGCCTCAACTGCCTCCGCCTCATCAACGACACGACGGCGACCGCGCTCGGCTACGGCATCACCAAGACGGACCTCCCCGCCAAGGAGGAGCCGTCGAAGAACATTGCGTTCGTCGACATCGGCCACTCGGACTACTCCGTCTCGATTGTCTCGTTCAACAAGGGCCAGCTCGTGGTTCGCTCGACTGCGTTTGACCGTCACTTTGGTGGTCGTGACCTCGACCTCGCCCTCGTCAAGCACTTTGCCAAGGAGTTCGAGACCAAGTACAAGATTGACGTCCTCTCGAACAAGAAGGCGACGTTCCGCCTCTCGGCCGCCGTCGAGAAGCTCAAGAAGATCCTGTCGGCGAACCCCCTCGCCCCTCTGTCGGTCGAGTCGATCATGAACGACATTGACGCGTCGTCGACCATGGAGCGCGAGCAGTTTGAGGAGCTCATCGCCCCTCTGCTCGAGCGCGCGACGGCCCCTCTCGAGCAGGCCCTCGCCGCTTCGGGCCTCACCAAGGAGGACATCGAGGCTGTCGAGCTCGTCGGTGGCTCGACCCGTGTCCCTGCCCTCAAGCAGCGCATCCAGGACTACTTTGGCCGCCCCTTGTCGTTCACGTGCAACCAGGACGAGGCCATCGCCCGCGGTGCCACCCTCGCCTGCGCCCAGGTCTCGCCCGTCTTCAAGGTGCGCGAGTTCACCACGACCGACGCTCAGCTGTTCCCGATCAAGCTCGTGTGGGAGGCTTCGGCCGACGCTGCTGCCGACGAAGGCACCGAAATTGTCGCATTTGATGTCGGCAACGCCATCCCCTCGACCAAGGTCCTGTCGTTCCAGCGCTCCGAGGCGTTTGACCTCGAGGCGCGCTACGCCGCCCCGGAGCAGCTCCCCGGCGGCGTCAACCCCTTCATCGGCCGCTACACGGTCAAGGGCGTCAAGTCCGCCGCCGAGGGTGGCAAGAGCCAGGTCAAGGTCAAGGCTCGCCTCAACCTGTCGGGCGTCCTGAGCTTCGAGGGCGCGACGCTCATCGAGCAGGGTCCCGAGGAGGAGGAGGTCGCCGCCGCCGCGCCGGCGCCCATGGAGACGGACGGCGCCGCCGCCCCGGCCGAGGGTGCCGAGGCTGCCGCTGCTGCCCCCGCCGAGCCGGCCAAGAAGGTGCGCAAGACGGTCAAGACGCAGCTGCCGACGACGTCTGCCGGCCTCGGCCTCGACACGTCGCTCGTCAATGACTTCCGCGAGAAGGAGGGCCAGATGCACGCCGCCGACAAGCTCGTCCTCGAGACCGAGGACCGCAAGAACGCCCTCGAGGAGTACGTGTACGAGATCAGGGACCGCCTCGAGTCGTCGTGGAAGAAGTACTCGTCCGAGGACGAGAAGACCAAGCTGCGCGAGCTCGCGTCGCAGGCCGAGGACTGGCTCTACTCGGACGAGGGCGAGGACGCGACCAAGAGCGCCTACGTCGAGCGCCTCGCGGGCCTCAAGGCCCTCGGCGACCCGGTCCACCTGCGCATGCGCGAGACGGACGACCGCCCCCGTGCCGCCGCTCAGCTCCGTGACCTCCTCAACGAGTACAACACCAAGATGAGCAACGACGACGAGGTCGCCCACATCCCCGAGGACAAGCGCCAGAAGGTCATCGAGTCGGTCGCCAACGCCGAGTCGTGGCTCTCGAACGTGCGTCCGCTCTCTCCCTCTCACGCTGTTCTTCTCCTCCCTGCTGACCTTGAGAACTCTATCCTCCTCCTCCACACGTTCGCAGAAGCTCGCGTCGCAGGCCGAGAAGATGCCGTACGAGAAGCTGTCGATCACGTCGGCCGACATCCTCAAGCGCAAGGAGGAGGTCTTCAACGTGTGCGCGCCCATCGTCACCATCCCCAAGCCCAAGGCCAAGGTTGAGGAGCCGGCCAAGGACGCTCCCAAGGAGACGCCCGAGGCCGAGATGAAGGACGCCGAGGAGGTGCCTGTTGAGGGCGAGACCGCAAAGGAGAGCGGCGATGCTACGATGCAGGAACTGGACTAAAGCTGTGCTCTTGGTCCCCCACCCCCTCCCACCTGTCTGTATAGCGACCGCCGCAGTGCAAAAATGCCCCCAGCTCTAGAATCCATCTCAGGTCACGCGGTGCGACGGGCGAGGTGAGCACGGTGAGCGTGCAAGCGCGGTAGGTTGATCTGACCTTGGGCGACAAACCGCTCGGTCGCTGTGACCCCCGGGCGCGCCGGCACGAGCTCGCGCAGGGATCCGCATTTCGGAGCGAGGGTGGAGAGGGGCGCGACGAAGTGGATGCGAGGCCGGTCTTTGCCGCGCGTCAATGGTCAGGCCCGTCCTCGAGAGTGTGAGCGATATGTTCGAGCGGCGAGAAGAGCAAGACTCAGCGAGCTGCACGTCCAAACGAGGGGCCAGGATGGGAGGCAGAGAAGGCGAGGCTCGAGGGCTGGTCTTGAGGCGGACCGGTGCTCCTGCCAGTCCCTCAGAAACGTCTCCAGGAGTGCGAGGAGGAAGCAATAGCCCAGGGAAAGCAAGAATGGGACAGCCTCACCAAAAGAGGAGCCCAGACGGCGGGTGAGAATGGTGCGGAGGTCAGAGCTCGTGTCATGGGGGACCAACCCCGACGTTGTTTCCTGGAGAACGTCCTCAAGAGAGCTCTGAAGCAGCACAGGGCCCGGCAGAGCAAAACTCGCTGAGCCGCACGTTCAAACGAGGTTCACGGCGAGCAAGGAGATGCGGACGCGCGCTGCTCTCTCCGGTGGGTCAGTGCGGGTTCCCTTCCCTCAGTGCGTACGCCAGAGCCACAGAGATATCTGACCCGTAAGCAAGCCAAAGCGGAAGCCGGCTCAAAGCTCTTCTCGGTCAGGACGCAAGGAGAGTAGCCCACGCCCTTGAAGCCGCCAAGTCGGCCCGATTCGGCCCTCCTTGGTCCGCCCCCAGGCAAGAGCTCCTCCACGAGCGTCTCCAGTGACAAGAAAGAGCTCGCGAGCGGGGCGGACTAGCAGTGAAAGCTGGCGCGGAGGGGTCCGGGAGCGGGAAGAGGGAAGGACTCACACGGACGGACGCTCGGCGCCGTGCGCGAGTGCTTGTCAAGACGGACGTCGAGACGCGGTACTTGTCCGTGAGCTCGTACGAAAGCTGGGACGCAAGCGCGCGAACAACCGTGGCTCGAGTCGGGCAGCGGCGCGCTGGCAGCGCTCGCTCGCGGCAGAGGTTCCCCTCCTCACCCCGCCTTGCTGCCGCGCTGTCAGAGCCGACTGACTTACTCTTCGACGCGACGGTTCAGGGCTCAGCCCGACGACAAGGGCTTCCGCCACGCAGCTGACCCGCATCCACCCCTCCTGCCTTCATCAGCTCGATCTGCTCCACGACCCTCTCCACGCCGTGTACGTGCACCGGAGCATCCGAGCAACGCTGACAGGAATCCACAGCCTCCTCGACCCCGACTTCTGGCCCCTCCGCCCCCAGTCTGACCTCCTGAACCACCCCGCCGTCCGCCCGCGCGGCCGCCGGCCTCCTCTCCGCGGCGTCCTCTCCGCGGACAGGAGGCGCCTGCGGATCTTGGCCGAGCCTCGGAGGAGCAGCGAACGAGGAGGCTCGCTTGGGTGCTTCTGTCGTTTCGCCCAGACTGCGTGTTCCCTTCTCTGCTTGCGCCGGACAAGCTCACACACTCGAGGCTACCACAGCCAGCCAGGAGACAGGCTCGCCGTATGCGCGTTCTCACGAGCGTCCGTGCAGGAGGCGCACCGGACTTGCCGGAGGAAATTCAGGGCATGTGACGCTCATCCGCCGGACGGTCGCCCACGCTGCTCGCGTCTTCTCTTGCTCCTTCCCTCCTGCACTCTCCCCTGGCTCCCACCAGACCGGAGGGGCGCCGAGACTCAGCGACGACGATGATGAGCGGGTCGAGCATCACAGCTGCGCCCATTGCCATCACTCGGAGCGCACACTCCTCCTTGCCCCTGCCCCTCCCCCCCGTGTCCGCCCCGCCCTCTCCCCCGCCCCCGCCCTCTCCCGCCTCTCCCGCGTCGCCCTCGCTCCTCTCGACGCCGTTCTACCCTCCCACACGTCCGACCCACCTCCTCCGACGCCAGTCGACCCTCCGCCCCCCTCCCCACCCTCACGGACAGGGCATCTTCGACCTCGAGTCGTCCTCGCCCATGTCCCCCTCCGGAGCCGACAAGACGCTCCTCCTCGCGCGTCTCGAGCGCGCCCGGACCACGCAGGTCCTCCTCCGTGTGGGGCAGCCCGCGCGCCCGCTCACGGAGCGAGAGCTCCGCCGGCTGAGGCGCGAGGAGGCGGGCGAGAGTAGCAGCACGGCGAGCGCTACGGGCTGCGAGGGCGCGTGGACGGGGCCGGACGAGGAGGAGGACGCAGAGGCGCTCTCGCTTTCGGGCCCGCCTTCAGCCGCGTCGACGCCTTCTGTCGAGGTCTTTGTCGCGTCGCCAGTCGAGCGCCAGCTGGCTCCGCCCCTGAAGCAGACGGCGCCCACCCCGCCGCGCCCATCGCGCGTCACGCCGCAGCCCTTCCCGTCCCTGACCAACCCCGACGACCGCCTCCCCGTGCCCACCGCCCCGCCGACGCCCTCGCGCACCTCGCCGCACCCAGCCCCCTTCTTCCCGTCGCTCCTCTCCCGCCCGCCGCAGACCTCGACGCAGCTCGACCCGGCGCACGCGCAGGCGACGCCCCTCGGCTCGCGCACGTCGTCCACGACGTCGTCAGGCGAGCACGTCCTCGCGCTCAAGCTCGCCGAGGCGGCGGCCGCGCAGCGCCTGCGCGCGGGCCGCTCGGCGTCGCTTACTGCGCCTGCGCCTGGACTGGGCCAGGGGCAGGCGCGGGGGCAGGGGCCTGGACTCGCCCCCGCTGCTGCGGCGAGGAGCAAGAAGCCGCTCGGCAAGACGAGGTCGCTGCCTCGTTTTGCTGCTGCGGCTGCCGTCGTCGGGGCCCAGTCTGCTCCGCCGACGCCGGCGCTCGGAACATCGGCATCGTCGGGACACGGGCACGGGCACGGACACGGACACGGGCACGGGCACGGGCACGGGCACGCCCGCGCGGCGACGTCGCCCATGCCGTCGCTCGCGCCTCCGTCATTCGTCTTCCCTCCCGGCCATCACCAGTACCGCCCGGGCCCGCCCATCCGCAGCCACACGTCGACGACGCCCACCGCGTCCTCCTCCTCCTCGATCTCGTCCTCCCCGCAGACCTCGCCGCGCCTGCTCCCCGTCATGGGCTCGTCGGACCCGTCGTCCCTGACGCTGCACTTTGCGCGCCGGCCCGACATGCCCCGCAAGGGGTCCCTGGGCGAGAGCTGGAGCCGCATGTGTTTGCGTGGTTCGGAGAGGGACAGGGAGAGGGAGAGGGAGCGCGCGAGGGGGGTGTTTGGGAGTTGGAGTGCCGGGGCGGGCGGGACGGGGACGGGGATGGGGATGGTGCTGGTGAGGGCGGCGAGTGGGGGAGAGACGGAGGAGAGCAGCGAGGCGGAGGGAGAGGGAGAGGGGGACAGCAGTGCCGAGTGGGAAGCGGCGCGCCACAACGCTTCGGGTGCGCCCTTGCTCTCTCCGCTCTTCCTGCTCTCTCGAGGCCGGCACTCGAGCATCCCGCACCGCGACTGACGACCCCGAGCCGCCCCTTCCCCCCTTTGCTTCCCTCCCTCGCCTGCAGAGCTCTCCATCTTTGCCTCCCCGCGTTCCTCGTTCGCCTCCTCCTTCTTCACCTCGCCCCTCTCGCGCTCCCGCTCCCTCTCCTCGACGCAGCCCCCCTCCCCCGGCTCGGCCTCGTCCTCGCCCTCGCCCCTCTCGTCGCCGAGGCTGCTGTCCCCCCCGACCCCCGGGCCAACCCCCGGCGCGCCCGCGACGACGCCCAAGCTGGGCGGCGCGGCGGGGCCGAGCGCCCCGCTCGGGAGGTGGGAGGACATCCTCGCTGCGGCGCAGCCACCTGTCCTGCTCCCCCTCCCTCTCCCTCTCGCTGTGCCCCCTCCCTCCCCTGCTGCCGTCGCCCCGGCGCCCCGCCCCCGCCCCAGCGGGACGACGCCACTGGCCAAGGCGCCGGGAGGAGGGCCGAGTCAGGACAGGCGCGCCCCGGCGGCGACGGGGGGACTCGAGATGAGGCGCCTGCGCGCGGAGCAGCTCGAGAGGAGGGCGGCGGCGGTTGCGCTCGGGGAGGAGGAGGAGGACGACGACGACGAGGAGGGGGAGGGCGACGTGTGGGAGAGCTCGTCGTCCTGTTCGGAAGGCGCGGCGCACGGGGGCGAGAACGGGGAGGTGAGGGCTGCAGCGGGAGGGACGAGGGGCGCGGAGGAGAGGGGGCGCGCGAGGGGGGGTGGAGCGGGGGGCGTGAGAGGGGGAGGCGGAGGGGGAGGCGGAGGGGGAGGGAGGGCCAAGACGCACGTGCTGAGGAGGGGGTGAGAGGGAGGAGCTGAGTGCGAAGAGAAGAGGAGAGAAGGAGGTCGGTGCGCTGCCCCTCTTCTTGCCCTCTCGCTCTCCAGTCCTCGACTGACAGCGTCCTCCTCCTCCTCCTCACGCAGCCCGCTTACATCTGTGCCCGTCCCGCTCGTCCGTCCGTTTGCCTGCGTCTCTACATCGCCCTCGGCTTGGTCAGTCCTCCCCCCCCCCCCCAAAAAGAAAACTCGCGCCGTTCGAGAACCCCTCATACACGCCCCTTTGGTCTCTCTCTGTCTCTTTGTAGACACCTGCGATGCACATCTCTCTGTTCTCCGTGCTGAGCGGGAGGTGTACGCGAAAGGCGCGAGAGACGCTCTGGGCCGCCTCGTGCGAGAACGAGCGAGTCCTGATGTGACCATGCGCCAGTGTTACAACACACACTCGCTCGACCCACCGCCCCTCCAGCAGACTCATTACTCTGGCACCTCCTTGGGGCTGACGATGCCCTGCCGGAGGACGTAGTAGACGATGGACGAGTCCTTCTCGACCATGGCGAGGTAGATGGTTGGTGCCTCTGGCGCTGCGTCCGAGGGTGCTGCTGCTGCTGCTGCGGTGCTGGATGGTGCGGGTTCTGGTGCGGGTGCGGAGGAGGGCTTGGGCGAGGGCGGGAAACGCGCCGCAACGGCGTCGAGGACGGCGGTGAGACTGCGTCGCAGCGTCGTCGGCGTGCGTCAGCGATGCTTTCCCCAGCAAGTGAAACCCCACCTTGCTCGCACAGGGAGCAGTGGGGGGGCGGGGCACAGGAGGAGAGAAGAGAGGACGCCAGCGCACGCGGCGAGAGAGGTGGGAGCGGTGAGCACCATGGGGAGGACGACTGCTGGAGGGGCCTGCGGTCGCAGGGTCAGCGGGTGCCTCGTGAGACGAAGGAGAAGCCGGGCTTACGCGTTTCGGGAGGCGAGGGGTGCCGCGGAGGACGGCGCATTGGCACTGCTCGAGGTCGACGACGGTGAGGTCGCGCCATTGCTGGGCTGCGCACGGCGGGTGGTGAGTCTAGGTGGGGGGCAAGGGAGAGGGAGGATGAGGTGTACGGACCTAGGGAGAGGTCTACGGCGGTTTGGAAGAGTGCCGGAGCCTGATGAGGGTACAGCGCACACGCGGGCGCGACGAGCGGCAGCTGCGGTGGGCGCGCGCGCGGGTGAGTGGGGGTCAGTCGGGGGTGTCAGAAAGAGTAGGCTAGCCTGCCTCAAGGGCGCACCAAGGGATGAGAGGCCGACATGGTTGCCGTTCAACGTTGAGGGTCACGCCTCGCCGTCCAGGGCACTCACTCTCGAGCCAAGTCTCGCTCTCCCTGGCTCATCTCTGGAGCAACCAGTGCCCCTACCTAGACCCCTCTCGACAATCCCCCACGTAACCCCCATGCTCGGCTCCATCCAGGTGCGCTCACCCTCCCCTCTGCCAACCTTTCGCTCAACCTCGGCTCACCCGTCCCCTGTCCCCTCCAGACCCACTTCTGGGCAGTGCGTGACTACCTCTCGCCTGTACTCAAAGACTCGAAATTCAAAGAGTCGGGCCGCATCACCCCCGACGAGTTTGTCGCCGCGGGCGACTTCCTCGCCTACAAGTTCCCCACGTGGCAGTGGGAGGCCGGAGACCCGCACAGGGCCAGGGACTTTCTCCCCTCCGACAAGCAGTACCTCGTCAGCCGCAACGGTCCGCTCCCTCCTCTCCCTCTCCCTCCCGCTCACCTCCACTGTCGCCCGCTGACCCCCGCGCCCCCACACGCACGCACGCACGCGCACCCAGTCCCCTGCCTGCGACGCGTCTCCCAGCTCGGCCAGCAGGCAGGCGGCGCACCGGGCGACGAGTACGCAGAGATGCTCATGG
This sequence comes from Rhodotorula diobovata, assembly GCA_006352295.1. Lineage (NCBI taxonomy): Eukaryota > Fungi > Basidiomycota > Microbotryomycetes > Sporidiobolales > Sporidiobolaceae > Rhodotorula > Rhodotorula diobovata. The sequence continues at coordinate 30,725 of SOZI01000019.1, read as the reverse complement.
CCTTTGCCGACGGTGACGACGACGCCGAGGATGGCGACGAGTGGGTCGCGACCCACACCAACGCACAGGGTAGGCGCTCCCCTCTGTTGCCTGCGTGTCCCCCCGAACGCACCTCACTCACGACGAGATGCCACCCCCGCGCGCGCAGACCCCAACTCGACGACCGAGGTCCCCACCATCGGCGACATCCCCGACCTCGACGACGACGACGAGCCCTCGTCCTCTCCCCTCGACGGCGTCTCGTCCTCCCTCGCGCGCACGTCCCTCTCTGGCGGCGGCGCAGCAAAGGACCCAGACGCCGTCCCTGACCTGGACGACATCCCCGACATGGACGACGACGACGTCGGAGGGGCGGGACTGGTCGAGGAGGACGAGGACGACGCGGCCGTGGTGCAGCCTGAACCTCCGAGCTCCCGGTGCGTTGCCCTCGCCCCTCTCCCCTCTCGAGGCACCTCCTCGTCGAGGGCCGAGAGCACGCACAGGCTGACTCTCTGCCGTGTCCGCCGCCCGCCCCGCCCTGGCCCGCGTCGAAAGGTCGGACAAGCTCATGCAGGTGAGGACGTACGACTGCATGATCACGTACGACAAGTACTACCAGACGCCGAGGATGTGGCTGCTCGGGTACGACGAGGTGCGGCCGCGGTCCTTGGAAACCTCCCGAAGCGCGGTGAGCGCCGAGCTGATTCCCTGCCCTCACCTCATTCCATCTCTCCTCCCTCACGACCACCTCCTCCCCCGCCCTCCCGGACCCGGCCCCGGACCCCGCAGCACAAGCGACCCCTCCCGCCGACCTCGGCCCTCGCCGACGTCTCGTCAGACCACGCGCTCAAGACGGTGACGATCGAGCCGTTCCCGCACGCGGCGCACCTCGCGATCGCGAGCGTGCACCCGTGCCGGCACAGCAGCGTCATGAAGAGGGTCATTGAACGCATGGACGGCAATGTGAGGGAGATGCAGCGCCGCGCGAGGAGGGCCGAGGGCGCGGGAGCGGGTGAGGAGAAGGGGGAGAGGAAGGGCGCGAGGGGGTGGTTGGGCCTTGGGGGGAGGAAGAAGGACAGGGAGGCGGCCAGGGACGCGACGGCGCAGGAGGGGGGAGAGGAAGAGGACGAGGGCCTCCGCGTCGAGCAGTACTTGCTCGTGTTCCTCAAGTTCATCAGCACCATCAGTGCGCTTCCTTCCTTTCTTTCTCTCTCTCTCTCTCTCTCTCTCTTTCTCTCCTTTCGTGCGGGGCTGACGCGCACACGCAGCGCCGACGATCGAGGTCGACTCGACGGCGAGCATTGTGTGTTCTTCTCTCCCACCCGCTCGCATGCGTGTACCTCGACTGACGTCTTGATCCTCCTGTCCCGGCACGCAGTGAGCCACGTGGACCCTCTCACGCGCGACCGAACGGCGCTGGTCGCTCCTCGGTGCTCGCTCGCTCGCTCGAGCCCGTCCGTCCGACTCCCCTCCCATGCCCGTCCCACGCTGTCCGCACTTCCCGACGTCGCGACACCTTCGTCCCTTTCTATCCTGTCCATGGCGTGTCCCTTCAGCACGCCAGACGGTGCCCTCTCTGTTGTGTTGCGTTGCCTAGTCGCGCGCGGCCCTGGCCCGTCTTTCGTTCCCTCCTCTCGCCCGCGGTTTCGCGCGCCGTTTTTGCAAGATGTCTCGTTCGGTTTCTTGATTGTCAGTGAGCGGAAGAGGAAATCAGCAGACGGGCACATGCGGAAGCGTGACTTGGGACATCCCGGCCGGCTCGCCGCGCTCCCGCTGAGCTCAATCCAGCTGCGCCGCGCCACTTGAGCCTCGTCCGCGCTCCCTCAACGTTCAACACCCGACCCTCGCCCGCTCGCCCGCCCGCCATGTCCGGCGAACCGAGCACCAAGCGCGCGCGCACAGACGTCGACAACAACCCGTACCTGGCGCACTTGGCCGACCCGGCGCTCGGCGGAGGAGCGGCAGCAGGAGGAGCACCCGCGTCGTCGGCGAGGCCGTTCGATGGGTGGGTGCCGAGGACCAAGGGGGGCAAGGACGTCGAGGCTGTCATGGTGCGTGGTCTACTGAGCTTACGGGTCCCTGAAGTTCGCGCGGGGAGGGCGGCGAGGACGAGCGCGACCCCCTTGCTCCAGCGGAGCCATGAGCAGCCGGTGTGGCCGCTCGCTCGAGGGCTGCACGATCGCCAAGCCAAGCGCACAGTGCATGCTGACCATGCCTCACTCCACGACGCGCGCAACAGGCGGGCGACATCAACCCCTTCACGCTGCAGCCGTTCAGCAAGCGCTACGCCGACATCTTCACCGTGCGCAAGAAGCTCCCCGTGCACCAGCAGATGGACGAGTTTCTCCAGATGTTCAACGCCAACCAGTTTGTCGTCCTCTCGGGCGAGACGGGCTCGGGCAAGACGACCCAGTGCGTCGCTCTGTCTCTCTCTCGCTCTCTCGACCCCGCTGACTTCGCGCGCGCGCACAGGATCCCGCAGTACGTCGCCTATGCCGACCTGCCGCACCTGCGCCGGCCCGGCCTGCAGGTGGCGTGCACCCAGCCGCGACGAGTCGCGGCCATGAGTGTCGCCAAGCGCGTCGCCGACGAGATGGACGTCGCGCTCGGCGAGCAGGTCGGGTACAGCATCCGTTTCGAGGACTGCACGAGTCCCAACACGTTCCTCAAGTGCGTCGCCTTTCCCCGTCCTCCCTCCTCTCTTGGCTTGGCTTGGCGTGGGTAGGCAGGAGAGAGAGAGCTAATGAGCGTCCGGGGGCGACCCGCAGGTACATGACCGACGGTATGCTGCTCCGCGAGGCGATGAACGACCACATGCTGTCGCGCTACTCGTGCGTCATCCTCGACGAGGCGCACGAGCGCACCCTCGCGACCGACATCCTCATGGGCTTGCTCAAGGACGTCGCGCGCCGCCGTCCCGACCTCAAGATCGTCGTCATGAGTGCCACGCTCGACGCGGCAAAGTTCCAGAACTACTTCTTTGGTGCACCGTTGCTCAAGGTCCCGGGACGTACCTTTGCCGTCGAGATGTGCGTGCCTCTGCCTCATCTCACCTCGAGGGCGAGACAGGCTGACCCTGCCCCCTCGCGCGCCCTCGCAGCTTCTACACGCCCGAGCCCGAGCCGGACTACCTCGAGGCGGCCATCCGGACAGTGCTTATGATCCACCAAGCCGAGGGCGAGGGCGACATCCTCGTCTTCCTCACGGGCGAGGAAGAGATCGAGGACGCGTGCCGCAAGATCATGGTCGAGGCCGACCAGCTCCCGCACCAGTTCGGCCCGCTCAAGGCCATCCCGCTCTACTCGTCCCTCCCGCCCCAGCAGCAGCAGCGCATCTTTGACAAGGCGCCGCCGCCCCGCACGCCGGACGGCCCGCCCGGTCGCAAGGTCGTCATCTCGACCAACATTGCCGAGACGTCGCTGACGATCGACGGCATCGTGTACGTCGTCGACCCGGGCTTCTCCAAGCAGAAGATCTACAACCCGCGCATCCGCGTCGAGTCGCTCCTCGTGAGCCCCATCTCCAAGGCGAGCGCCAACCAGCGGGCGGGGCGCGCTGGACGCACCCGCCCGGGCAAGTGCTTCCGCCTGTACACCGAGTCGGACTTTGTCAAGGAGGTGCGTCTACCTTTCTGGAGCCTCTCTCTGCCATGCCCCGTGCTGACTCTGCCCGTCCTCTCGGTACGCGTGCACTCGTCCGCAGCTGGAGGAGCAGACCTACCCCGAGATCCTGCGGTGCAACCTGGCGTCGGTCATCCTCGAGCTCAAGAAGCTCGGCGTCGACGACCTGGTGCATTTCGATTACATGGACCCGCCCGCGCCCGAGACGGTCATGCGCGCGCTCGAGCTCCTCAACTACCTCGCCGCGTTCGACGACGACGGCAGTGCGTCCTCTGTTATGTCTCCGGGTCTCTGGGTACCTCGCCTCAGTCGCGCTGACACCCTCGACCGCCTTCCCGACGCAGACCTGACCCCCCTCGGCGACCTCATGTCGACCTTCCCGCTCGAGCCCCAGCTCGCAAAGATGCTCATCGTCTCGCCCGAGTTCAAGTGCTCGAACGAGATCCTCTCGATCGCGGCCATGCTGTCGGTGCCCAACCCGTACCTACGCCCCAACAGCCAGCGCAAGGAGGCCGACGAGGCAAAGGCCCAGTTTGCGCACCCGAGTGGCGACCACTTGTCGCTCCTCAACCTGTACCACGCGTACAAGGGCAGTGCGTCCGACTTCCTTCGTCGTTCGAGAGCTCGTGTCGACGCGCGCGTGCTGACTCTGGAGTGTGCGCGCTGCGACCCTCCCTGCTGCAGGCCCTGATGCCAACTGGTGCTGGAACAACTACGTGTCGCACCGCGCGATGCAGCAGGCCGACAACGTCCGCAACCAGCTCAAGAGATCCATGGAGAAGATGGACCTGTGCGCCCCCGCCTTCTCCGCCCGCTCGTTCCCCTTTCGCTGCTGACCCATCTTCTCTGTTCTGCTCTGAACCCGCGATCCTGCAGCGACCTCGTCTCGACCGCGTTCGAGGACAAGTCGTACTACCTCAACATCCAGCGCGCCCTCACGGCGGGCTTCTTCATGCAGGTCGCGCACCGCGAGGGCGACAAGAACGGGTACCTCACGATCAAGGACCTGCAGGTCGTCGGCCTGCACCCGTCGACGGGGCTCGACCACAACCCCGAGTGGGTCATCTACAACGAGTTTGTGCTCACGACGCGCAACTTTATCCGGACCGTGACCGAGACGAGGCCAGAGTGGTGCGTCGCCCTCCCTTTGTCTCTCTCTCTCTCGCATCTCGCATCTCGCAGTGGCTGACTCCCTGTGCTCGCGCCGCACCGCATGCACCAAGGCTGTGGGAGTTTGGCGCGTCCTACTTTGACTTCAAGAACACCAAGGCGTTCCCGGACTGCGAGGCGCGCCGCATCTTTGAGCGCATCGCGACGGGCAAGAAGTACGTCGCCGGCGCGGCGGCGTCCAAGCGCAGCGGGCGCGACAGCGACGACAAGCGCGACAAGAAGAAGCGCAAGGACAGGAGGTAAGTCGTTGGATCCGGTGGTCGCTAGTTAGGAGGAGCCAGGCTGCTGTAGACGCTGTTGTCCCTTCTTACGGCGGTGCTCGCCGTTCCTCGTCTGTTGTCTCCTGCGCACCCTCTGTGTGTGCTCGTGAGAGCGGCCTGCTCTTTCGCACATTCGCGCCCGGTAGCTGCTGGAGCACTGTGCTGGCGCTCGAGAGGAGGCGCGCCCGGCACGGCGCCCGGGCCCTGGCCTCGCCTTGTCCTGCTCCGCCGGGTCTTTGTCGTGAAGAGGAACGGTTTCACGCTACTGCTGAGTGCACCCAGGGCGGAGCGTTCAGTCGTGACAAGGTTGTGCGCACAGACCGCCGTCAAAGCTATATAAGCACAACATGCTTCACCTCTTTCCATCAAGAGGCGTTTTGGCCGAGTGGTCTAAGGCGTTAGCTTCAGGTTCACAGCTTCTAGAAGCAAGTGTCCGCTAATCCGAAAGGGCGTGGGTTCGAATCCCACAGACGTCACATCTTTTGCCGCCGTCCCTCACCGGGTGGATCGGGCGGCAGGTCTACCTTTTGCATGCCGTCGTGAACTACGGCCCAGGGTGGCGAAAGGGGGAGGGCCGGGCACACCTCTCGAGCGAGTGCTGAGCGCAGATCCGCAGGGCGAGGTCAAAGCGCGGTCGGGCCCCCTCAAGCCAGTCCGTGAGAGGAAGCTGCGAGCGTGCGGCGCCGCAGTCCAGGTCAGCGCCTTTGCAAGTACGCCGAGTGCGTCGTCACGCTCTTGTCATCCTTGCCGTGCGGCGAAGCCTTCGCGCTACCCCCCGAGCACCCGCAGCGACGGCCCATGTCGTCCCGACGGCACGACGCTGAGCCCCCGGCCAGAGACGCGCCGCCTCTGTGCCGCTCGAACAATGCAGACCGCCAAAGCCCGTACGGTCGGGGTGATCGACTGGCAGCACTGGGCACCTGGCCGGGCACCGCGCGACGAAGACGCCCGAGCGAGACGACGCACCCGGCGTTCGCTCGCGAAGGCGACAAGGGCCGGCTCCCTGTGTCTTATTTTACTTCGCAGAGAGGTCACCAACCCGTACGAGGCGTGCGCCGAGAGGCGGCCGAGCGTCGACAGCTTGAGGGTCCTCAGTGAAGACGCGGGGGCGGAGGTTCGAGCGCTGTCAACTCTCGGCAGGGGGGATCGGAGTAGACGATGGGGGCACCCGCAGATGTAGCTTCGCTGGCTATATTATGGGGCCCGCCCGCCCCACCCGTCCTGCGGCGGGCGAGCTTGAGTTGGTGACGGAGGGTTGAGCGGAGTGGTGCGAAGATGAGCGAAGGGTGCGCTTGCGGCAACGCAGCACAGCAGGTGGTCACCAGGCGCTAGTCGGGAGCCGAATGGACGCCGCGCAAGCGGACCCCATGTGAGGCGAGCGACCGGCCCCATGTGAGGCGAGCGATCGAGTGAGGAGAAGGAGCGCAAGGGACGAGCCTCTTCCGAGCGGAGAGACAAGGCAAGGGCCACTGAACTTGCTCACCTCGCTTTGGCACGTAGGAAGGCTTTGGCACGTAGGAAGGCTTTGGCACGTAGGAAGGACGATCAAGCGAGTGCAAAGCCAGAACGAAAGGCGACAACAAGCGCGACAAGCAGCCAACAAGCCTCCTCCCCTTCACCTCGTCTGTCCCCGGGCCTCCCGCTACTCCGACCCATCGGCCCCGTCCTCGCTCTCGCCCTCGCCCTCGCCCTCCAAGTCCGACACCGCCCCCTTCTCCTTGCCCTTGGCGTCCTCGTGCGTGACCGAGACGTCGATGCCGGCCCCAAGCTCCTTGTCGGTCCCGCCGACCTTCCTCAGCAGCTCGACCTGCCGAGCGCGTCGCGTCCAGTGAGCAAACGTCGCTCGCCAGCTGGAAAAGTGCGCGCACCGTCTGCATCCACGTCTTGCCCGTCGCGATGGTCTTGCCCTGCCGGGCAACCGAGAAGGTCGGGCCGAGGTTGTCGAGGGTCGAGGGCGTCGCGTCTTCATCGAGCTCGGCGGCGTCGAGGATGAGACGCAGGGCCGACACGTAGCGGGGCGTCAACTTGGAGGCAAACGGGTCTGCGCCGTGATTGCTGTACCAGGTCCCCCACATGTGACCCAGGACAGTGGGGAAGGCCGTGGGCGTGTTGACGATGGTGCGGCGCAAGCGGCGGCCGCGCGGCACCAGAGTCCACCTCCCGACGACAAAGTGCGAAGTGATTTGCTGGAAGAAGGCGTCGTCGTATTCGTCGTCGGGGTAGTCGGCTGGGTCCGTCGAGAGCGTCGAGAGGGCCTCGCCCGAGTTGGCAGCGAGGATGGCGCGGATCGCGTTCACGCGAGTCGAATCGGCCAGTTCTTCGAGCACTTGCAGGACGAGCGGCTCCTGCGTCGGCCAGGTCGACCCGTCGAGCTGGGCGTCCTCGGGGTACCAAAGCGCTTTGATCGGGTCAAGCTTCCTGAACCTGTCGAAGCTGGGAAAGATGCCCTTGAAGCGAGGGTCTGTCCCGTCGATCAGATTGAATTTGTCGCGAAAGAAGTGGATGCGGAGGGCGCGACCAGGAGCGGCGCGACGCTCGGCGGCGTCGTTGTCGAGCACAACCTGCAGTGCGTCGCGGTAGGCGCGCCACGCTGGTGCAAGCACCGAACGGCAGCAAGTCGTCAGAGTGCATTGCTGCAACGTTCGACCCAAGGCGAAACGCACCATCCGGCTTGACGTGCGGCTGGGCCCTGGGGCACTGGGCTGGCGGCTGATGGCGCCAGCCGAAGCGTCGAGAGTGCGCGTTGACTTGTTCCTCCGTCCAGCCGTGGTGCTCGACAAGGGCGGCTTCGAACCTGTGTATGGGCAGCGTGAGCAAGGTGCGAGGGGTGGCAGTCGCACTCGAGGGAGATGTGACGCACTCGTCACGCTTCTTGCGCTCAATCTCGGCTTTCTCGGCGGTACGCTGCTCGATGAGGGCCTGCTTGACCTTGCGCGCCGCGTTCATTTGCTGACGCCGTGAAGCATGAGAATGAGTGGGTGCTCGCGAGGGAGGGAAAGACACGCGACCAGACGCACCGCCTGCTCCTCGGCAAACACGGCCTGTTGCGCGTCAACGAAGCGCTGAACGTTTCCCGCGTCGGCGAGATCCTTCTTCGAGCCGAGGCGTCCACGGCGAGACTTGGTGGTCCAACACAGGCGCTCGTTCTCGGCGCGCGCCCGCTCGTCGTCCTCCTCGAGCTCCTGCAGACGCTCGTCGATCTCTTGGAGGTCAGTCTTGAAGCAGTACGCATCTGCTGAGGCTTGATCAGCTCGCGGAAGCCGCGGCAGGCAAGCACGACAAACTCACGGTCTTCACGCTCGTGGTAGTCTGTCGCCAGCCCAAAGGAAAGCAGTCAGTAAGACCGCAACGCCGTCGGGCGGTGCCAGAGCCTCTCACCGGGCTCGGAGCGGACGCATGAGGCGGCAGCTTTGTGCACGTGCGGCATGTCCTTGGGCACGTCGCGGCGCTTGATGATGCTGAGAGTGGCAAGGTCAGCAGTGAGCCATGTCCGCGAGGAAGAGTGATACGCACCGCTCTTTCTTGCACAGCCTGCAGAGACGCACGCGCAGGTGGCGGAGAGTTGTCGTAGACTTCGACGCGCCGCAGTCCTGTCGCGGTGCAACGAAGCCGGTGAGCGAGGGAGAGGCGAGCTTACAGCCACGCTCGTGCGCACCTGGCAGTTCTTGCCCTCCAAGAGGAGCGCAAACGAGATGTCGTCCATGCCATCGGGCACGACGTACCCGCTCTCGCGGCGGACGCGGGCCCAGAGCTGGCGGCCGGCGGAGGGGCTGAGCAGGAGCTGGCGGAGCGCGCGAGACGTGCTCGCCAGTTGCACAAGGTCGCCGAGCTGGAGGTGCGAGCAGATCTGCGAGTAGGCGGCCCGGTCACCAAGCCGCCCTTCGAAGGAGTGTGGCCACGGGCCGCACCTCGGAGAGCGCGTCAAAAGGGAGCGCGAGGAGGAGGTCGAGGTCGAGCGAGGGCTCCTTGGACTGCTTGGCCTTGCTCTCCTTCTCCTTGGAGAGCCGAGCCTTCTTCTTAGCCGGCTTGTCTGCGGGAGGTGCAGTCGAGTGAAACGGCGCGTGGGGCCGGTGAGCGAGCCCTGGCGCGCGATCAAGGGGAGCCTTCTCGAGCGCTGGTAGAAGGACTCACGGGCTCCGTAGGTGTCTCCTTTGCCCCTCTGGTCCGCCACCGCGTCTCTATGCGGCGCCGCGGGGGAGTTGTCGCCCTTCAAGCTCCTCATCAGCTCGTCGTCTCCCGAGGAGAGGTCGACGTCGCTGTCGACCTCGGCGTACTAGATGGGCTGCTTGGCGGCGCGCCCGGACACCCTGGCAAGACCCTGTGACTACTCTCAGGCGGATTGAGAAAGGAAGGGTGACTTGGTCGAAACAGAGGCTCGAGCGGTTCACCCAGAAGGCTCGGGGAAGGGGGAGCGGGGTCGCTCACCTTGGGCAGCGGATCGAGTGCAGCAGGGCTGCACTCGGTGCTCGAGAGCTCGTCAAGGCATTGCCTGAACTCACAGCGAGCTTGCCGGGGCAGCGAGGTCTGCTTCCTCCACTCGCCCCGGAGAGTCTTTGGCGAGACGAACGAACGCGCGTGTTCTGCTTGTTCCATCCTGGGAGAACACGCTGCAGTAGTGCATGGCTGACCGAGCGGGCTAACGGACGCAAGTCCCCGCGCGAGCGCGTCCTCACCCCGACTCCCTCGTGAAGCATCGCTCCGCCGCTGTTCGCCCCCTTCTTTTCCACAAAGGTTCCAGGGTTCGACGTCCTTGCGAGCTCACGCACACACATACACAGACCAGACTCCGGAACTTGACCCGATTGCTATATCAGTACAACGAGGCGCGAGGAGGGCCCTGTCGCGGCCGTGTCCCCGCCCGTCACAACAACTCGCTCCTCCCGCGCCGTCGACTCGCTCACGACGACGGTGCGGGGTAGCTCGCGTGCGTCGCGTTGACCGTGACCGACTTGATCTGCGTGAACTCGCTGCGCGCAAAGACCGAAACACGCTCGTCAGTTCCGCCTCGCCCTCAGCCCCCCCGAGAGCGAGAGCAAGAAAATTCGACGCACCGGACGCCCTCTGCGCCGTTGAAGCGCCCGTACCCACTCGACTTGGTGCCACCGTGCGGCACCTGTCCGTGGTCGTGCACGGTCGCGCCGTTGATGTGCACCGCGCCCGACTCGATCTCGTCGGCGAGGCGCAGGCCGCGGTCAATGTCGCTCGTGAAAACGGCCGCAGACAGGCCGTACTCGTGGTCGTTGGCGTAGTGGATCGCCTTGGCGTCGTCCGAGAAGGTGAGGACGCTGAAGACGGGCGCAAACATCTCCTCGCGGTAGATGCGCATGTCGTCGGTCACGTCGCGCAGCAGGCACGGCTGGATCACGTTGCCCTCGAGCTTGTTCTCACCCGCGACGATCTTGGCACCCTTGGACAGGGCGTCGTCGATGGCGCCCTTGACGCGCTCGGCGCTCGCGGCGGTGAAGAGGCCTCGGAGCGCGGCGCCGTCCGAGGTCGACGCCGACGCGCGGGGGTAGTTTGCCGTGAGGAGCTTGAGGAACTCGTCGACGACCGACTCGTGCACGATAGCCGTCTGCGTCGCCATGCAGATCTGGCCCTGCACATCGGGGGCGAGCGCGAGTTGGGTGGGTCGTCAGTACACAGCAAGCAGGGAAGGAACGCGGCACAGAGAACAGACGCAGGCGCACCGAGTGGAAGAGACCGCCAAACTTGATTGCGTTGGCAGCGTGCTTGAGGTCGGCGTCCTCGCAAACGATGGCCGGCGCCTTGCCGCCCAACTCGAGCACGACGGGCTTGAGGTACTTGCCGCAGAGCTGAGCGACAATCTGACCGACGCGAGTCGAGCCGGTGAAGCTGCGAAAGAGGACACGGGTGAGTTTCCTGCTCTGAGGGGTGGGGGGGGAGGGGGAGGAGAGGGTCCGTGCCCGCACTCACTTGACCTTCCTGACCGCCTCGGACGCAATGAGCGCCTCAGTGACCGAGGGCGCGTCCTTGGGCGCGACGTGGACGACCGTGAGGACGCCAGCGGGGAGACCAGCCTCGTGCATGACCTCGGCGATGATGGCGTGCGTGCGGGGCGACATCTCGCTCGTCTTGAGGATGGCAGTGTTGCCGGCCATGATGGGCTGGTACACCGAGCGCTGCGAGAGCGTGACGGGCGCATTCCCTGAGTAGATGCAGGTGGAGTCCGAGTCAGCGAGAGATGGGCGGGCCTCGGTGGGGAGGAAGGATGCGCACAGGGGGCGATGCCGAGCACGACGCCGAACGGGCAGCGCTTGATGTAGGCGCGCTGGTGCGACTCGGTCGTAGCAATCTCGCCGCGGAGCGCGTTCGTGGCGGCAGCTGCGACCTCCTCAATCCTGCGAGCCAGGAGGACGCGTCAGCATCTCGCTTTGTCGCTCGCGCCCTCTCCGCGGCAGCTCCGAGCTCCGCCGCTTCCCGCCTGTCGGCGATAGCCAGCAGGAGCGAACGGGGCAGCAGAGAAAGAGACGCACGACTCGATGGCGAGCGTCACGTCAAAGCCGGCCCAGTTCTGTGTCGAGGTCGTCTCCTCGTGCTCGATCTGGGCAAACTCGGGCAGGCGGTCCTTGAAGATCTGGGCGGCCTTGAGGAAGATGTTGCGGCGCTCGACGACTGACGACTGGGTTCACGAGGGCGAGGGAAGGGGGAGCGGATGAGGTGAGCCGGCGGACCCCTCCCGCGGCTAGGGAGAGCACGCAACGCACGTTCTTCCACGTCTTGAAGGCTTTGGCAGCGACCTCGACGACGTGGGGCACATCGTCAGCCGTGATCGAGTTGACCTTGTGGAGGGTGCGGCTCGGGTTGTGCGGGTCCTTGACCTCGTACGAGCTCGACGCGCCGGTCCAGGGCTTGCCGTCGAGGTAGCACGGCACAGTGTCGGCGTTGAGGATGGTGGAGCTGCTGACACGGGGTGTGGCCCGATCGTGGAGAGGAGGCGGCGAGATGCGGGGCGAGGAAAGGAGAGGAGAGGAGAGGAGAGAAGAGGAGAGGAGAGGGGCAGGGGAGCGAGGGAGCGAGGGGGGTCAGCATGGCGCTTTCACAGCATTGTCAAAGTGCATGTCGAGCTCACGGCATGGTTCAGGGAGCAGGTAGAGCAAGAGCTGCACCTCGAGACGGAGCTGAGCTGAGGGGAGGAGGGGGATCGGAGGTGGGGCAGACTCTGAGCATTGCCGCGGCACCGCACGGCCGGTCGCTTGGACCCCCCACGCTCGCCAGTCAGCGCTTCACCGCGGGCCTCGCTCGCGCCGGCCGCACATCTCGGCACAGCTCAGAACTCTCGAGGTTTGAAACCGTCTCGCGTCTGACAAAAGACTCGCCGCCTCGAGTGGCTCGTCGAGCTGCTACAGGTAGAAAGAACTACGGCCGCCCGCGCACGACCTGGTTCACCAGGCGCTGCAAGCCGCGGTTCCTCACCTCGAACCCCTGGCGCCTCATCTCGTGGACGACGGCCTCTGCGCGGCCAAAGTCGCCAATGCGCACGAACCCGTCCAGGAGGACGTACCACGTGTCGGACGGCGTGCTCCCCCTCCCGGCCTGTGCCTCTGCCGCGGCATCCTCGTTCCCTTCGCCGCTGCCGCTGCCAGCGTTTCCCGCCGCCCCCGCCGCCCGCGAGAGCGCCCCGCGCTCACGCTGCATCGTGGCAAACAGGCGCAGGGCAAAGTCGGTGCCCCACTCGGACTGGAGCGCGAGGGCGGCGGCGAGGAAGGCGTTGTGGCCGATGCGGTTGAGGCGCAGGCCGCGCTTCTCCATGCGCTGCTTGAGCGTCAGCGCCGCGACCATGTAGGGGTGCTGCGCCCGCGAGGCGGCGTCGAGGCCTGCGGCGCCGGCGGTGACGCTCACGAGGGCGGACGACGGGGACGGGTCCGCCGAGCTGACGGGGGTCGAGGGGATGGCGCCGAGGAAGCCCTGGATGAGCGACGTGTAGATGACCTCGTTGGCCGGGATGCGCTTGGCCTCCATCTCGTCGAGGAGCTGCACCGCGGCGTCGAGGTGCTCGCGCTGCCCGCTCTGGACCAAGTCGTGCACGATGGCGCCGTACGTCGTCGCCGTCGGCTTGACCTTGGCCTGCTCCATGATGGCGATCGTGCGTGCCGTCGCGTCCTTGAGCCCCCCGGCGAGCAGCGTCTGGAGCACCATCGTGAACGTGTAGACGTCGGGCTCGAGTCCATGCTCGGTGATGAGCCGGAGGACGCGCACGACGGCCGCGAGGTCGGGCCTCGCTCCGCGCGTGTACGACTTGAGGAACCCATTGAAGGTGAAGATGCTCGGCTCGACGCCCGCGCGGCGCATCTCGTCCAGGAGCGCCTCGGCCTCGATGCGCCGCCCGTTCGACAGCAAGCCGACCATGAGCCGGTTCCACGCCTCCTCCGGCAGCGGCGGCGCGTTGTCCCCACCACTGCTGCCGCCGCCGAGCGACCGCAAGACGCCCTTGTCGCGCATCATGTCGCGCGCGAGGCGCATCGCCTCGTCCGGCAAGCGCGCCGCAAAGTGCGCGTCGACGCGCTCGAGCCACGCCCACACGTCCGGCGGCGCGGCCGGGGGCCCCACGCGCTGCAGCTCGGCAAAGGCGGCCTCGACGGCCTGGACCTCGCCGCGCGCGGCGTAGCCGTGGAGGAGGCCGGTCCAGCAGACGAGGCCGGGGACGAGGGGCGGGGAGCGCGAGAGGAGCCAGGACCAGATGGTGTTGGCGTGGGCGGTGGCTTGTGCTTGGACGAAGCCGGCGAGGAAGGTCGAGACGATGGCTTGGTGCAGCGTCGCGGGCGGGAGCGGGGTGCCCTCCTCCTCCTCCCCGGCGGCCGCCGGCGCACGCTCCTCCTCGACCTTCGCCTCCTGATCGCCCTCACCGCCTCGCGCCTCCCCCTGCCGACCATCCACAGCCCCACCCCCGCGCCCCTCCCCCCGCATCCTCCTCTCCCTCCCACTCTCCACCCACCCCTCCGTCCCCATCCACCCCTCCCCCCCGCCCCCCTCCAGTCCCTCCTCCTCCCCGCCCTCGACAGCCCTCCTCACATCCCCCCACAGCGCCCACGCCTCGTCCGCCCTCCCGGAGCGGAACAGCTCCCTCGCGCGCGCGAGCAGCCCCACCCCCGGCGCGTCCCTGTCCCGCCGCGCGTAGTACACCTGCGCGAGCGCCGCGTGCCTCAGCGCACTGAGCGCCGTCTGCCCGGGCGCAGCGAGGGACGGGTACGCCCCGGCGGGGACGTGCCGCTCCACGAGCGTCTGCGCGGACCCTGCGCCCGCGCTGCGCGAGAGGAGCGGCTGGAGGAGCGGCGAGGAGGGGGCGGCCCAGTAAGGGACGAGGGACGCGAGTGGGGGGCGCGACGAGGGCGGGGCGAGGGCGCGGAGGAGGGCTTGGGCCGCGAGGGAGGCGGCGAAGAGGTGGACGGAGGGTCTCGGGTCGGGAGGAGGCGCGGCGGCGGCGGCGGCGGCGGCGGTGGTGGTGGGGGCGAACTCGGCGGCGGGGGGAGTGCACCGCGCGCTCGGTGCGTTGGGGCCCTCGCGCAGCGCGCGGTGCTCGCCGCGGCGGACCGCCTCCCACACCTCGACCACGCGGCCCGCGCCCGCAGGGCCGAGCTCGAGCGCCCTCCACGCCCAGTCGGCCACCGGGCGCGGGTCCTTCTCCCCCGCGGCGAAGAGGACCAACTCGCGCACGGCGGGCCAGTGAGCCTCGGTGGGGGTGGACGCGGGGTGGTCCTTGGCGGCTTTGGCGACCGCCTGGACGAGCCTGCCGAGGTCCGCGGGCGGGATGCGCCCTGCCTGGCCCGCCCGCCGGAGGGGGACCCACCCTTGGAGGAAGGCGCGTGCAAAGTCGCGCCGTTTGCCGAGGAGGCCGTGGTGCACGTTGTCGAGCGGGTCGCGCCAGGCAGGCTTGGGCGCGTGAGGGCGGGGCTTGCTCGAGCTCGAGGGAGAGGCTTGGCTGGGTGGTGGGGACTTGCGGATCTCAGAGAGGAGGTCTGACGCAGAGGGGGAAGGGGCAGGAGCGCGGCGAGCAGTGCCGCTGCCTCGCGACGAGGAGGAGGAGGGAGAGGTTGCGGCGTGCTTGTTGGGTCGCGCGGGCGTTTGGCGGGGTTTCCCAGACGTGTTGTGCGCACTCTTGCTCGGCCTGGTATCGTCCTGAGAGCGCGACGACGCCGAGTCGAGCCGAACCTTGGACGACGAGGCGGCCGCGGGGGTGGACGGCGGCGCGCTGTTTGGCGGTGGTGCTCTGGTCGAGTAGGAGCGAGGAGGCCCACAGGTTGCTGCTGCAGGCGCAAGCACGTCGAGCACGCAGGTCGAGCGGGCCACTGCGGCGGCGAGCACTGCCCTCCTCGAAGCCGTCACGAGCCGGGTCGACATGGGCTGCGGGCGAGCACGTGGTCAGCTCTTGTTGTCGAGAGATGTGGCTTGGAGCGTGTACGGCTCACGTAGCGGTCTCACGGGGCGAGCCACGAGGTTCGACAAGGTAGGTCAACGGGCCAGGGGTGGTCTCGCTGGCTTGCTTCTGACTGCTCTGGTCTCGTGCGCAGCACCAACTAGACTTCACGCACACGTTTCGCTCGACACACTCTCGGCAGCGCCTGCTCGCTTGCACGCCCGCGTCACGACCTCGTGCTCCTCGAAGATACGCTCCTCCCCATGGTTGCACCGCCCCCCGACACCTCTACCTGTCAGACCTGCCTCGCCGCTCATGCCGTAAAGTCCAGCTTGGTGTAGCCCTCGACCTGCAGTCGCCGTCGCCGCATTCTTCGAGTCAGCAGAGAGCCTCGAGAGGGACACGAGTGCCGGTGCCATAGCACAGCGAGACGCACCCGGTTTGTCCGCAGGAGGTCGAGGTACTTCTCCGTCAACGGGTGGCACACCTCGTAGTGGTTGACGCCTGCTTGTGCAAAAGTCTCGATGGATCAGCAGCAGCAGCGGCCGGTGAGCGAGCAGGGGTCGGTCGCGACGCACCCTCGGTCCGCCAGCACTTCTGGAGCTCCTCGCGGACGAGCTTGGCCTCCATGACGCCGATCCACGACTGGCGGATCTTCTCCTCGCGCTGGCCCTTGATCTCTGTTTCGGGGCGGATGCGCGAGGGGGTGGTGGGTCCGGGCGAGGGACGGGGAGAGAGAGGAGGCGGACGAGGGCGGGGAGGAGGGAGGGTCAGTGCGCTGGTCTAGGAGCCCGAGGTTGATCGTGGAGTTGTTGTGAGGCGAGCAAAGGCATGCCCGGTGCGCTGGACGGGGGGTTGTGAGGGAAGCAGGCGGGCGGGGAGATGGGAGTCGGGGCGGTGGACTGGGGGCGAGGCGACCTGCGGGCTCGGCGGCCAGAAGACTGGAGACTGCAATCGCTGCCTTGAGCGACGCAGGACTCCTGTGACTAGGGCCGCGTGCGGTTGTGTATGGTGGTCCGCCGGGTGCCCCTGGCTCGGCGGGAGGGGCAGCACGTGTGCCGCCATGTAGCCCCGACGGAATGCGCTCGGCGGCTTGAGCTCATCCAGGCCACCTCGAGGGTCGCTGAGCCAAGCGGCGGTCGCTCAGAGGGGGTGGGTGTGTGCGGGGCGATGAGGCGGGGAGGGAAGGGCGAGGGGAGCGGGGTTGGCTCGTACGCGACGGTGAGGGAGGGACTGACCGAGGAAGTTGTCCGGGATGGCACTCTGCGGGGCAGGCATGGCGTAGGGGGACTTGGCGTGTTTAAGTGGGCGAGGGAGAGGTGCGCGCTGCCACCTCCTCCTCGTCGTCGACTCTCCGCGGCTCGTCACTCTCGTCACCGCAACGATGAGCTTGAACGAGCAGGTAGTCCGCGCAGCCTCGAGCGCACACCCGCGCCCTCTCAACACGACATTCGCCTACGGCACCGCCGGCTTCAGGGCAAAGTGCGGCCCCTCCCTCCTCCTCGTCTCGCTCAACCTCTCCCCGACCGCTCGCTCCCCTCGCTCACCAGCGATGCTACGCCCTCTCCCACCACAGTGCCGACACCCTCGATAGCACAATGTTCCGTGTCGGACTCCTCGCCGCACTCCGGAGCAAGAAACTCGCAGGACAGCACATCGGGGTCATGGTCACGGCCAGTCACAACCCAGAACAGGTGCATTTCCTTCTCAGTCAGTCTCTTCACGCTCCAACTCACGACCTCGAGGCCCCGCGCGACCCACGACACGCGACCCGCAGGACAACGGCGTCAAGCTCGTCGACCCTCACGGCGAGATGCTCCACTCGTCGTGGGAGCAATACGCCACCCTCCTCGCCAACGCCACCTCGGACGACGCCCTCGTCACCACCCTCCACCACGTCATCCAGGCAACCGGCGTCGACCTCGCCGTCAAGGCCAACGTCGTCTACGGCCACGACACGCGCCCCTCGTGCCGCTCGCTCGTGCGCGCCGTCGTCGATGGCCTCGCCGCACTCGACACCGACCAGGTCAACGCCGGCCTCGTGACGACCCCGCAGCTGCACTACCTCGTGCGGTGCCTCAACACGCAGGGCTCGAGCGACGCCTACGGTGAGCCGTCTGTCGAGGGCTACTACCACAAGCTCGCCGCCGCCTACACCACCCTCGCCGTGCGTCGGAGTGACCCACTCGTCGCAGCTCTCTCAAGCCGCTCGCACGCACTGACCCCCCGCGAACCGAGCAGACGGGCAGGCACCTCCTCCCGGCCCTGACGGTCGACTGCGCCAACGGCGTCGGTGCCCCCAAGCTCAAAGAGTTCCTCAAGGTCGTCGGCACAGACCTCCTCCCGCTCGTCACGGTGCGCGACACGACGACCGTCGCCGGGTCCCTCAACAAGGACTGCGGCGCCGACTTTGTCAAGACGCAGCAGCGCGCCCCGCGCGGCGTCGACCTCGTGCCGTGGCAGCGCTACGCGTCGTTTGACGGCGACGCCGACCGCATCGTGTTCTACTATGCCGACGCCGAGGGCACGTTCCACTTGCTCGACGGGGACAAGATCGCTGGCCTCGTCGCCGGCTTCATCCTCGACTTGGTGAGGGACGCCGGGCTCGACGACGTCAAGGTCGGCGTCGTGCAGACGGCGTACGCCAACGGCGCGTCGACCAAGTACCTCACGGAAGTCCTCGTGCGTCGGGCCGTCTCTTCCGAACGATCGCCCCGCCTCGCCCGCTGACTCGCTTGCACACACCTCCGCCTACGTCGCACAGGGCGTCCCCGTCACGTGCGTCCCGACGGGCGTCAAGCACCTCCACCACGCCGCCGAGTCGTACGACGTCGGCGTCTACTTCGAGGCCAACGGCCACGGCACGGTCCTCTTCTCCCCCGCGACCCTCTCCCTCCTCTCCTCCCCCGGCCCCTCGTCCCCCACCGCGTCCCAGTCCGCCGCGCTGTCCAACCTGCGCGCCCTCGTCGACCTCATCAACCAGACCGTCGGCGACGCCCTGAGCGACCTCCTCCTCGTCGAGACCATCCTCCTCCACCGGCAGTGGTCCCCCGCACAGTGGGACTCGGCCTACTCGGACCTCCCCAACCGCCTCGTCAAGGTCCTCGTGACGGACCGCACCGCCTTCGTCACGTCGGACGCCGAGCGCAGGCTCGACCGGCCCGAGGGCGTCCAGGCGCGGATTGACGAGGCCGTGAGGGGGGTCGAGGGCGGGAGGAGCTTTGTCCGCCCGAGTGGGACGGAGGACTGCGTCAGGGTCTATGCGGAGGCAAACACGCGCCAAGCGGCAGACGGCGCGTCCCTTTTCCTTCCACTTGTCATCACGGACCCGCCACGACGGGCCGCCGGACTGACTCGAACGACCCCCGGCGCAGACCTCGCCAACAAGGTCGCGCGCATCGTGCACGACAAGTTTGGCAAGGGCCCGCAGCCGGCCTCCTTCTTCTAGACTGACGCGACGCACCCGAGCGCTCTCCGTCCCCTTTTTTGCGGCGCTCCCGGCTCTCCGCTCGCCCCCGCGTCCGCACTCTTTCGTCCACCCCGTAGTCACGCAGCGCAAGACAGACACTTGGGATCGGCTGCAGGGCTTCGAGAGCGCGCCTTCCTGGACCGAGGGGAGCGAGACGGATGCGCTATGGTTACAAGACGGCTCGAGGGGGGCGGCACGACCAAGGCACGACAGGGGCAGAATGCTAGAGTACGGGAGGGGCAAGAGGGACCGCAAGGAAGAGGAGAGAGAGAGAGAGAGAGAGAGAGGCACCCCGAGAGGGAAACGACGAGAGAGGACGTAAATATCGACATGGCGGAACAAGGCAAGGGAGCACGCCGCCCCTCGCTCACAGGCTCGCCTTCTGCGACCCGCTCATGAAGCCCGCAAAGTAGGCATTGAGGGCCTCGAACCCGTCCTGGCTGAGCGGGACCTGGGCCCCGACGTACCCGTCCGGGCGCACGACGACGATGCCGCCCCGGTCGGTCGAGACCCCCCACTTGGCGTGGACGGCCGCCTGGGCGTCCTTGCCGACGCGGCGGTCGTAGATGTCGTCCGAGTAGATGTTGTCGCGGTAGATGCGCGTGTTGTAGGGCAGGTCCTCGATCTGTTCGGGCGCCGGCGGGCGCGAGGGTCAGTCAGTCTCCTGTGCCCTCGAGGGGGGGAGACGGGGAGGGGGGGGGCAACTCACGTCCCACTCGGTGTGCGGCGTCGCAAAGATGTACAGGAAGTCGAAGAAGGGGTTGTAGTTGGGCTCGCGCTGGCCGCGCTCGGGTTCGATGTGGCGCGTGTCGTGCGAGTTGAAGACGATGGCCGACCGGACGCCGCTCTTGGGGCGGTACAGGTTGAGGAACGACGACGGCGAGTCGAGGAACGAGTCGAGCGCTGCGAGGGCTGCCTTGGACTTGGCGTACTCGCCGGCGAGGACGTGGATGCTGCGGATGAGGGGAGGGGAGGGACGAGTGAGCGTCAGTGGGAAGGAGCGAGAGCGAGAGCAAGCGAGCGCGACACGGACCGGAAGGCGCCGTTCATCTTGATCTCCTGCTGGATGCGGACCTGGTTGGCGTCGATGGCGCGCGTCACCTTGCCCGGGAGAAGGCGCTGTCCCGCCGTGAGCCTGCAGCCCTCGGGGTTGAAGACGCCCTTCTTGTGGTAGTTCTTGACGAGGTCCGAGTCCGGGAGGGCGTTGAGCGCGTTGGCAAAGTAGATGGCGCCGCAGCCCGACGTGAAGAAGGCGTTCTTCTTGAACGTCTCGATGAAGAGCTCGGGGTCGACGGCACCGAGGGCCTTGGCCTTGGTCGCATCGGCCGTGAGCTGGTCCGACTTGGGCGAGCGGCCAGAGAAGAGCGCAGAGTACATCTTGTCGAACTTGAGCAGCTCCTCAGCGATGCTCTTGCGCTCCTGCTCGTACGTCGGGAGGAGGACCGAGCGGTCGGCGACACCCTTCTCGACCATGTTGATCTTCCACGCGAGCGAGTACATGTCGAGCATCGAGATGTTCATGCTGTGAGCGGTGGGTGGTGCGCCGAATGTCAGTCCCTGCGAACTCGGCAGGATGAGAAGGTCGAGCGAGCGAGACGCACCCCTGGCCGGCCTTGGGCGAGTGAGTGTGAGTCGCGTCGCCACCGAGGAAGACGCGCTCGTCGAGAGTGTAGTTCGAAGCGATGCGCTGGCCGATCTCTGCGGTCCAGGGGGAGAGAGACACAGCAGGGGTCAGAGGAGGAGGTCGCGCCGGAGCAGGGAAGGAGGGAGAGGCCGCACGGTAGACAGAGAACCACGCAGTCTTGCCAAACTCGAGCTTGAACGGCTCAAAGATCTTGCGCGCGCGAGCCTTGCAGATGTCCTCGGACGCGTCGCGCCCGTAGTGCTTCTGCTTGCCGTCGGGGCCCGCCTCGGCCTGGAGCTGGACGTAGAGGCGCACGAGGCCCTCCTCGCGCGGGATGACCATGATCGAGCCGTCCGACTTGGAGTGGATGAGGCACTTGCACATAATGTCGGGGAAGTTGGTCTTGACCTCAACGTCCATCACGCCCCAGATGATGTCGGACGCGTCGCCGAGCATGCGGATCTTGCCCTGCCACTCGCCGTCGCCCGGCTGACCGCCAGAAATGGCGCGGCGGACCAGGGAGCGAGCACCGTCGACGCCAAGGAGGTACTTGGCGCGGGCGGTGAACTTCTCCTTAGTCTCGCCGTGGACAAACGTGGCCGAGACGGAGTACTCTTGCGACTCATCGGTCGAGCAGGTCTCGAACTCGTAGGGGCGGAAGACGCCGCCGTGAGGTGCGGGACTCTTCTTGGCGGCGGGAAGGTGGGCGCGGCGCTGTGAGGAGTGCCGGCAGGTCAGCTTCGTCCTCTCGCGGAACCCGTGAGAAGCTCATCAAAGAGACGCACAGCCTCGATCTCGTCGAGGTAGGAGCGCTCGATGAGGCCCTGGTGGAGCAGGAGGGTGTAGTTGTCGACGACATCGATAAAGTCTGGGCACGACGGCGCCCTGGAAGTGCGCGCGAGTTGCTTCTCCTCGGTGGGGTCCCAGAAGCCCACCTCGTACACGCTGCAATGCGCGGGGCAAGGTCAGCGGCAGCCTTGGCCGGGCCGCAGGACGGCAAGGGAGGGGCTAGGAGCAAGAACGCACCGAACACCCTGGTTGATCATGCGCTTGGCGAGCGGCGCCTTGCCCTCCTCGTAGTGAACGCCACCAATGTTGCGGAGGACCTGCAGACCCGTTCGACCGAGTCAGTCCAACGCCACAAAAGCCGAGAGGGAGGGTCGGAGCGCACCTCGAGCGTGCGAGGCTGCAGGCCGTCGGCGCGTCCCGCCTCGGTGGTCGTCGGGCGGTTGTCAATGTGCAGAACCTTGAACCCGTAGGTCGTCAGGCACAAGTTGGCCATGCAGCCTGCGGGGCCGGCGCCGACGATGATGACGCTGCCGAGGCGAAGGGGAGGGGTCAGCGCTCGTTCCTTTGCCCTTCGTTTGACCTGCTCGGCTCTCCTGCCGTCACTTGAGTGCATCGGCAGTGAGGTGCTGCTCGACAGCAAGAAACCGTCGTCGAGGTTTCGGCGAGCGAGCCCCTCGGCTGTCCAGCTGACCTGCGCCTCTCCTCCTCCCTCCGCGCGCCCGGCTCTCTCAGGTTTCGAGGGAAAGGACACGTACTCGTACTCCGACTCGGGGCGGATCTCAGCCTTGGAAGCGGCAGCCATGTCTGCTGGCGATTGCGGAGTCGAGGAGTGGAGGAATGAGAAGGCCGAAGTGGGAGGTCGGGTCGACTCTTGTGTGCGGAGCTGGTCAAGAGAGAAAGCGAGTGCAGCTGGAGCGAGCGAGAGTGCACTTCTGGAGTGGGAGTGAAGAAGCAGAGGCAGAAGGCGAATCGACGCACGCAGGCTGCCCAGGGCGAGGGCTTGCCGCGTCGGACTCCGAGTGGGGGCCGCCGCCGGCAGCTCTCTTCCGGCCCACGCACGCACGCGCGCCGAGATTCCCTCCCCGCGCGTGAGCTGATTTCCGGCCGCGGTCAGACTCGAGCTCAGAGCTGGCATCGTGCAGAGACTGCCGCGCTTTTCACAACCTCGTGCCGGCCACATCCTCCCTCTTCCCCTCGCTCTCGCTCTCCTCGGGCCCTCGCTTCCGAGACCAGCTGCACCGCCACATTCCGCTCACCCGCGGCTCCCGTGCACATTGTCACGCCAACTTGTCATGCCCAGACAGCGCTTCTTTCTCACAATACAACAGCTTCGATGCAGGAGAGAGCGCCGAGAGCGGTCCGTGCGCTGCGGCGTCCGTGCTACAAAGGCATGGCTCAACCTCGGCACGAGCTCACGGCCCGCGGGAGTCGACCGGGTCGATGAGGTGCATGACGACCTTGCCGCGCTGCGTGTTGCGGTCCTGCAATGCAGGCACACGGGTACACGCATCAGTACGGTCGAGCGAGTGGGAGGAGAGAGAGCGCGGGCGCACCTTTTCGACACTGATCTCGACCTCGACCTTGTCGAAGACGCCGATCGTGACCTTGTCGCCCTGTGCGTTCAATGCCGACACCTCGTAGTTCTCGGCGTCGTACTCGAGGTCGCGCTTGAACGTGACGAGGCCCTCGAGTCCGAACCTGAGAGGCGAACGCGGGTCAGTCGCGCCTCCTCCTCCTCGAGAATGCAGAACAGAGGCCGAGAGACGCACTGCGAGACAAAGACGGCGAGGCCGTTCTTGAACGCGCGGATCACAAACGCCTCGGCGCGGACCTTGCCCTCGCCCTTGTCCCCCCCGAGCGCCTCGAGCGCCTTCTTCTGCGCCGCCTCCTCGCGCCTCTGGATCGCCAACGCGACATAGAACTCGATGCTGGCCCTCGCAGCCCCCTGCGCGCCCCGGTGCCGCTTGTTGACGACCTCGAGCGTCTTGTCGACCCACGCGCGCGTCTGCAGGCCCGCGTGCAGGGGCTGGCTCGAGATGGCCGCGCTGAGTTGCCGGTGCACGAGGACGTCGGCGTAGCGACGGATCGGAGAGGTGAAGTGCGTGTAGATCGGGGACGCGAGGCCGTAGTGCGAGAACTGGGACGCGGGGAGCGAGCCCGAGCAGAAGTACTCGGCGGAGAGCATGCAGCGCGTCGCCATGATGCGCACGAGCGTGTTGAACGCCGGGAACGAAGGGTCCTGCGGGGCCAGGCACCGAGAGTGATCAGTCCCCGTGTCTGCGGCACGCAGTGTCAACTTGGGTTCTGCCGACGCACCACACACTTGTCGAGCGAGTCGGCGAGCGCCCCCGAGGTCGACACGTCGAGCGTGAACCCCCTGCGCTTCTGCAACACGTCCTGGAGCACCTCAAAGTTGGTCTTTGGCGGCGGCGCGTGCCGGCGCAGGACAGCCGTCTGCGGGAACTGCTTGTAAATGCGCTCGGCGACCGAGATGTTGGCGAGGAGCATGAACTCTTCGACGAGGGAGTTGGTCTCGAAGAGTTCCTTGTGCTCGACGTCGACGGGGCCGGACTGCTCGGACGACTCGAGGTGGATCTTGACCTCGGGCGAGGCGAGGTTGAGCGCGCCGGCCTCCATGCGCTTGGCCCGGAGCTTGATGGCGATCGAGTTGAGCATGCGGATGCCCTCGGTCAGGGGGTCGGTGAGCGACCTGTTGACGCACTCGGGATCAGTTCCCCCATGTACCGCTGGCAAGGGAGGGACACTCGGCGAACGCACTTGTCGTCTTTCCTCCGCTGCGCCGCCTCGTACGTGAAGGCCTCCTTGCTCGCAATGACCGACTTTGTGAACCGGACATCAACGATGTTGGCGTCGTCGTCGAGTTCCTGCACGGTCAGTAAGGCCGACGAGGCGACGAGTGTCAGCGGCTTCGCCACCGGAGCAAGCCTCGGCCCCCTCGAGGAACCGGACGACGCACCCAGATGACGCTGAACGCGAGGCGCTCGACATACGGCCGGAGCGAGCACAGGTTGGTGCCGAGCAGGTGCGGCAGCATGTCGATGCGCTTGTCGACGAGGTAGACGGTCGTGCCGCGCGACGCAGCCTCGGCGTCCATGGGGTTGTCAGGGTGCACAAAGTGAGAGACGTCGGCGATGTCTGCGCGGGGGCGAGAGAGAGAGAGGGGGGTCAGTCAAGAAGAGAGCGGAAGGGGAGGTAGGGAGGGACGCGGACGCACGGACGCCGGCCTGGATGTTGCCGTTCGGGAGGCGCTTGGCGTGCAGCGCGTCGTCAATGTCCTGGCAGCCTGAGCACGGGCAACAACGTCAGTGACCTCAAACAGTCCATCGAAGCTGCGCGTCGAGCGCGATCATGCGCTCAACCCAGCAAGAGAAGAGAAGAGAGAGAGAGGCACCGACGCACCAGGCGGGTCAATCGAGCAGATGATTTCGTCCCTCAAGTCGACCCTGTTCCTCCACACGCCCTTGGGGTCCTCGCCTGGTCCCTTGCCCGGCACGACCCACTTGTCCCCCTCCGCCGGCAAGCAGCTCGTGATGGCGTTCGAGAACGGCCGGTACGGCACCTCCCACTCTTCCAGCAAGCTCTCGACCTCTCCCTCCTTGCTCCCGACGGCGCCCAGCACGCGCACAAAGTGTCCCTCGGGGAGGCGCGACGACGCCCCCCACCGGTCGATCGAGACGAGGAACTTCTGCCCGGCGAGCTGCGCCGCCTGGCGCGTCCTGATCCGGATCGAGGGGATCCCGCGCTGCACGGGCGTGGCCGTCACGGTGCGGGACGACGTCGTCGCGAAGGCCTCGGCGAGGAGGGACGTGACGCGGAGGGTGCAGACGTAGGGACGCCACGCGCGGCGCAGGATCCCGACGACGCGGCCTGTGGGCTGGACGTCGCGCGTCGAGGCGGGCGCGGACGGGCGTGAGAGCGTAGACGAGGTGGGGGCCGGGGCGTCGGTGCCGTCCTCGGTGGGGTCGACGGGCGCCTCAGGGTCCTCGTCCTTGGCTGTGGGCCGGGATGCGCGTCAGTACCAGCGCGAGAGCGCGAGGAGGGCAAGGGGAGCGGGGGACGCACCGTCGGTGTCGACGACCTTTTCGTTCGGGCTGCGCCACTCGCTCTCCGGCAAGAGCTCGACGACGACGAGGTCGCCCGCGACGGCGCGGTTCATAGCCTCGCGCGAAGGCAGCAGGATGGGCTTTGCACCCCCCGCCGAGTTGACCGTCGCCTGAACAGACGTCCAGCGAATCAGTACCGAAGACGCCCTCACGAAAGTAAAAGAGAGGGAGGGGGTGCGCACCTCTCCGAGCGGGTTGTACGGACTCGGGTTGAAGTGCCCCTGTAGGAACTTGCCCGCCTTGACTCCCGCCTGGAGCACACTGACGGGGAGGTGCTCGTCATAGAACGGACCCTCGGCGCCGTCCTTCCCGCCGCCTCCACGGCCCGACAGCCCGGCGCCCGACACGGCAAGGAGGTCGACGAGCTTGTCCTGCTGCGGCGCGGGGAGCGACTCGACGTAAGCCTTGGCGGTGAGGGCGTGGAGGCCTGCCTGGCGCGCGAGCGAGAGGTTGGCGGCGTCGTCGGTGAGGAGGAGGAGCGGGGCGTCTGAGGGCTTGCTGCTCGAGGACGAGGACATTGCCGAGGTCTTCTGGCGCTTGTTGGTGGCGGCGCCGGACGAGAGGATGGCAGAGTAGTAGGACGCGAGGTGGCGGATGGCTAACAGTGCGTTGCGACGAGGAGGTCAGCAGGCCTGCTGGAGGAAGCGAGAGGAGGAGGGGAGGGGGGCCGGAAGCGCACCGCGGTCGTTGCGGTCGTTGGGGCTCTCGCCCTCGTTGCGCTCGAGGAACGTCTCCTCGATGGCCTCGTTCCAGACGGTCCACCCGCGCTTCATCTTGGTCGGGGAGTCGCCGGGGAGGTCATAGTCGTCGTCGATGAGGGTGCGCAGCTTGTTGAACAGGGGGAGGCTGCGGTGACGGACCTCGTCGAGGACGGTCTGTGCGATGAGGAGCGGAGCGGGGAAGAGAGGGGACGCGAGGAGGTCGAACTGGTGGAGGATGGCGTTGGTGTCGGGGAGGACCCACGAGACGCCGTCGGGGAGTGAGGGCGGAGGGGGAAAGTCGGCTGCGGGCCTCAGGTAGTGTTCTCGGACGACTGTGTGAGCCGCAGGGAGAGGTCAGTCGGGGTTGTGCGTCAAGCCGAGTGTGGAGCGGGTGAGCTCGAGAGTAGAGGCGAGGCGAGGAGGGGGCGAGTCTCGGTAGGGGGCGGAACAAAGGCAGGGGCCAGGGCGACGGCGCACCTCGCATGAGTTTGCCGCGAGCCGTCTTGCGGAAGTAGGCGTGGTCGTGAGCGCCTCCCTGGCCGTGAGGACGCTTGCGCAGGATGGTGACCTGGGACGGGGTGGCCATGGTCGTGCGCGCGCGTTGTGAGGTGGAACACGAAGCGTGAGCTGCGACAGGTGTGCCGAACTAGCGATTCGAGGCGAGGCTAGCCAGGTGGTCCAGGCGCAGGAGACGAGCGAGGGTGAGCGCTGATGAAGACGGGCACGCGTCTCACATTATTCCCATCGCTCACACTGCTCGAGGACCGCCTAGGGTACGCTCAGGACTGCGTCGTACAGCCTAACAGACAGTTACCCGCCCGTGTGGAAGCAAAGTCGCTCACCCCTTGCAGGGCGTCGACGTCGACGACCAGCTCTGCCTCGCTCACTTCGCTCTCCCTTCCGCCCGCTCCAAGGCAGCCATGGCCTCCGACAGGTCACCAGCAATCCTCAGTCTCCCCCCAGAGGTACGTATCCCCCTTCCATGCACTGCTCGCCCTTGCTCACTCCCCTCCCCTCCCCCACCCACAGCTCCTCGTCCACGCCCTCGCCCAGGCCACCCCGCAAGCCTGCGCAGCATTCGCCAGCACCAACTCACTCGCACACGACTCGGTCAACTGCACCGCTCTCTGGCGCGCCCTCCACCGCAAATCATACGACGACCCCCACTTCGGCGACGCTGCCTCCACTCCCCCTGACCCTCCGACGTACGACTGGGCCACGCAGGTCCAGCGCCGCACCCGCGCACAGACCCTCCTCGACGCCTTCGCCGAGCACGCGAGGCCCTTCCAGCCAGAGGACCTCGTCCCGACCCTCGAGACCCTCGTCGACCTCGCGCGCACTCGCCCGCCTGTGCCTCCCTCTCTCGCCTCGGCCGATGCCGTCAGCGAGGACGAGAGCGACTCGCTCAACGAGCGCTGGCTCGAGCGCTGGCTCACGCCCTCGAGCAGCTCGGGCGAGCCCCTCCTCGCCCTGCACCCGACCTTCTCCCGCTCGTCCCTGCCTACCCTCCGCTCGTCGTCGCGCCCGCACCCCTCCTCCTCCTCCTCCTCCTCCTCCTCCTCCGGACCCCGCTCCCCCGCAGGGCTCATCCGCGCAGCGCGCATCGCCCAGCTCGCCGCACACCTGCACGTCCTCGCGACGCCGTGCCCTCTCGCGCTCGCGTCCCCCTCGATCCGGACCGCCGCGCGCGAGACCGTCTACGAGATGAGCAACTTTGGACGCGAGAGCCTCTTTGGCCCGTTCATGAACGACGGCAGCGGCAGGGTCGACTGGAGGAAGGTCGAGGCGCTGGCGATCGTGTGTGGGACGAACCTCGACGAGGCGATGAGTATCGTGTGGGGCGGCGCGCTCGACGACGACGACGACGGTGCAGACGGTGCAGACGGTGCAGACGGTGACGAGGCCGAGACGGTCGTGCCTCCCCGCGGGTGGCGCACGACGCGCGCGCACTCTGCCGGCCCCGTGCGCGCCGACCCCGCGGGGCGCGACTGGGCGGGCGTGACGCACCCAGCCGGGTGGCGCGGCACCTACTCGTTCCTTCACTACCCCGTCTTCCACCACTTCAACCGGCACCGGCACCCGCACCCGCATGCGCCGCAGCCGACGCTCGCGCACGAGCACGAGGCCGTCGGGGACTGCATGGTGCTCCGACTGGAGCTCCTCCCCGAGGGGGAGTGGCCACCTGAGATTGACCAGCCGGACTTGAGCCTCGAGGCACTCGGGAGGGAGGATGGGGAGGACGACGAGGAGGGGGATGGGGACTGGGTGGGAGGGGAGGGGGAGAGCGGCGCGAGCAGCAGCGAGGACGGGGAGGACGACGAGGACGAGATGAGGTACTTTGCGATGACGTGCGGCGGTGCTGGTGCCGGCGCTGCGGCGGAGGCGAACGATCTGAGCGCCGGCGAGGTCACGCCGCCGACGTCGCCCCCCGACGACGAGGGCGACGACGACGCGTCCCGCAGCAAAGAGGACGTCGTCGCAGAGGGCCATGACGGCGCACCCGCCCTCTCCCCCGCCGCCCTCGCGGCCCTCGCCGGTCCCCACGGCCTGGGTCCCCTCCCAGCCGCGCCTCACACCGCCGCCAGCGCCGCCTACCCCGCTCCGTCGCTCACCTTCCGGCCTTCCTCGCCTGCTCCAGCTCCTGCTCCTCCCCCCGCCGCCACCCCGGCATCATCAACGCAGTACCCCCCTCTCGCCTTCCGCGGCACCTCCCTCCCGCGCCTCTCCTTCCGGGGATCCTTCACCAACGCCGGCCCGCCCGCGCCGAGGCTCTCGTCCCCCTCGGACCGCTCCATCCGCGGCACCGTCTCCGTCACGCCCGAGGGCCACACGCGGTGGCAGTATGTCATCCGGTACGGCGGCGGGGACCAGTGGGCCATGAATGGCGTGCAGCTTGGCGGGCCGGGGAGCGCGGCGGGCGTTGTGGGCGTGTGGAGCAGCGCGGAGAGGGCGGAGGAGGGACCGTGTGGGCCGTTCTGGTGCGTCTCTCGATGGTGCCTGTCGCCTGAGGTGCTGGTGCACGTCGCTCGTGGTCGACGTGCTGGTCCGAGGCCGCGAAGAGACGGGGGACTGACTCGTTGCCGTCCGGTGCTGCAGGTACTGGCCCCACCGCTCGAGCATCGCCAAGCTCGACTAGGCGCACAGCGTCTCGCCTTGTACTCTCCTGCCTCGCTCCCGCGCCCTCATGTCTGTGCTCACCAGCCTTCGTCTCTAGCCTTTCCTCCTCATCTCTCGTTGCCACACAGACCCGCATCCTTTCTTCTCCTTTTCTGTAGCTGTCCTCTCGAACTACCCTATCCCTTGTGTTATCGTTTGCGTCCTCTTCTCGACCTCCCCCATAGCGACCTGCTGCACAAGGGGTCAGGGCCAGCGTGCCTGCGGAGCTCAGTCTGTGCGTCAAGTGCGTGTCCCTCGTGCTCCGTCGCCGCACGCTTCCCACAGCTTCATAGAACGTCGCTTGTTTCGCTAGAGTGCGGGCAGGTCGCGCGAGCCCAGCAGGCGGCAGGCGACGCGTTCGAGACGGCGGCGCGACTTGAGAAGGCCATCCGGGTCAGTGCGAGCGGCTCTGTGAGGCGGGAACAAGCGCAGACCGCGCGTTTTCGGCCCTGGAACCCTTCAGGAGCCTGCTGTCATTCCCATCAAGGGGACGCGCCCGAGACGGCGGGACCAGCGACGCGCACGCGCCTGCCCGTCGTCACCCGGCCCACATTCCGCACGGGCACTCGACCTCGCCCGCTCTCTTCTCTCGCTCCTTTCCCTCCTCCTCTTCACCCGCACCGGCCAGACGACTCCTCTTGAGACCATGTGGACGCTCCCGCCCCTGCACCGCTTCACGGTCTGGGACCTGTGCCGCCTGTACTGGCGCATCTTCCTCTGGCTCCTCCTTTGCATGGTCGGCGCCGACGAGATGTACCGCGAGGCGCACGGGATCCAAGAGGACTCGATGATCAAGACCAAGGGCACCGAGTCGACGCGGCGGAGGTGGCGCGCCCGCTTGCCCCCCTTCTCCGTCCAGGAGGGGCTCGTGTGGGCGCTCCTGCTCTCGGTCGCCACCTCGTTCGTCGTCTCCCGGATGGAATCAGAGGTTGAAACTGCCCGACTGGCCTACGCGGCCCTCGACCAGTCCCCTCCGCCTCCCATCCTGGGCCCCTTCCCCGACCCGGCTCTCACACTCGCCTCCCTCGTCGAGTCGGCTGCGTACTGTGCCAAGGCCATCCTAGTGGCCGTCACCATCACGGTCCTCGCCGCCGTCGTCCTCTCCGCGACCTTGGGCCCTCCCCTCCTCCTCTCGTGGGCCCTCGCACTCCACACCCTGTCCCCCTCCTACCGCGCACGCACCCACCCCGCGTGGCTCGTCCCGCCGACGCTGCTCCTCTCGCTCCTCTCGCCTCAGCACCGCGTCTGGCTGAGCACCGCGCTCCTCGTTCTGTACGCTGCGGGGTGGTGGGGCGACTCGGCCGAGAGGCAGGAGGAAGAGCGCGAGTGGGAGCGCCGTTGGGCGAGCTCGAGGGCCACCGAGAGGGCGAGTACTGCGCTTGGTGTGCGGAGGACGGTCGACAAGGAGCCAACCAGGGACTGGGCGCGTCAGAGGTGGGATTGAGAAGGTGCGCTCGAGCC